>VMDR010005724.1:0-49524 GCA_007922815.1 Macrotus californicus
CAGTACCTTCAATTAAATCACACCCTTTCTTTGTATAGTCTCCAGTTAATATTACCCAGGATTCTTTTTGTTTCAATGCATAGAAGGTGATTCTTCTAAAAGTATTGCTTTCAAATGAGAAAGGAGTCTACATTTTTTCCCAAGGCAGTAACTGACTCAGTAACATGAAAAAAATCTACTAATACCATAATTTGTGATGTTATCATTTATTAACTCACAGATTTGCTGTTTGACCTTCTTTCACATAACACTTATTGATATGTCCATCTGAATTTGGTCGGTTTTTTGGCTTTTTCATAAGCCATTGAAAGACATAAGACTTACCCATCTAATTTGATGTTTGGCATCCAACTTGGCATGTACACAAGGCATTTGGTTCATAATGATTCTGGGGAAAAAAAGCAGGGAAGTTAACAAAGACAAAACCGTGCAGTAGAGGAAGCGTGCTCTGGCCCCCGCAGCCCCTCCCGCAGCCCCCAGGTCTCCCTGCCCAGCTCCGATTCCCAAGACAGCCAGTGCCCTGCAGCTGCTCTCACCTCATACAGACACTTTCTCCCAACTAATAATGTATCTAATAAAATTTCACAGTCATTTATTAAAACAGATGATATGGTAAAATTTCCAGAGACATTAGCAAGGACTAGACACACTGTTTTAACCTAAAGAAATAAAACTTTGAAAGTAGAATTTCAGGATCTCAACAAGTGACCATTTGAGGAAAGGAAAAAGGATTCTCTAGCAGGGGTGTCCAACCTGAAGCCTGCGGGCTGCATGCAGCCCAGGATGGCTGTGAATGCAGGCCAACACAAAATTGTAAATTTACTTAAAACTATGAGTTTTTTTGTGATTATGTGTCACAACCTATTTAATGTGTGACCCAAGACAACTCTTCTTCCAGTATGGCCCAGAGATACTGAAAGGTTGGGCACCCCTGCCACACCTCTCCCATTATGTAAAGCTTGTCTGTTTCACTCATTCCTCACGATAGGCTGTAACGAGAGGGTAATGAATACAGAATGGCTAGATATTTTGCCAAGATCTTCTTCCTTGGGCTCATGCTATACAATCTGGGAGGCAGGTTAAGATGGCTCCCTTGAAGACGAGGTACCAACTGGCACATATAGGAAAAGGGTCCATGAAACAGAGGTAACTCCTACTTGATAAAACACACTGGTTTGCCTAGTTGGATCTCACTGCCAAACCCACAAGTGGATATTATCAACAGGAAACAATGTGTGATCCATGAAACTCTGGTCTCACATCATACCCCACTTGCAAAAAGTAAGTTTTGGAAATGATTCAAATCATACTCCCCTCTTAGATAATTACATAGCACATTAACTTATTAATGTTGCTAAGATATACTGATGGAAAGAATTCTGGTTAATTCTCCATAACTCCCATTACCTAAGCTTATCTGACCCAAACCATTAAAAAAAAATAACTCCTACCAAAGACCTTTACAATAAATGTTATATATGCACAGTTTATAAAATATCATCCAAGAAAATGAAAGTAAGGGAAAGGATAAGACAGGAGAGTTAACTGAAGAGTTTGCTGTGGTTTCCAGAATTTAACAAAGAAATATTTGCCTTAATGGCAATATTTGATTGCTATATGTTTGATCAACTGAACTTTACATTTAAATAGAAACAGTAATATTTTTAAAAGTTCTGTGGCTTCCTTATTCTCTATTTACAAACACTGTACCCTCCTCTGATTCTATTATTTATAACATAATTTCACTTCATAGCTACAGTTGCATTTTTCTCATTGTTTACCTCATTAATTTCAAGCTAAGTGGCCAAGACAATTAAGAAAATAAATTAAATTGTATTGTAACATTTCACCTTCTTTAGAGTGCAATGATTTTTTGATGACCTGTCATGTGCTATTATCTCTGCAGCTGGATTACAGCTCTGAACATGTCGATCAAAAAATGGCTTCCTTTGCATCAGGCTATTCGAGACTTCATCAGTGGACCTCTAGAGGAGACCAGAATGTGAAAGAAAACCTAACCTTCAGAGAAAAGATCCACAAAATTATCACTAGCTAGTTGTGGGAATAAACAAAAACATTTATCATTATATAGCTTTTCAAATGAAGGGTTCTCCAACATAGTAAAACTTTGTGATAAGATTATAATTTTGCTTTTGAACTAAAGTACCAAAATCAAATGTGACATTCAAATAACAAAACTAATATCAACATCATTAATACCCCCTCATGTTTTTCCCCCTCAGGCTATACATGTTAGCATGAAAATATAGTATGCCCCATATCCCCGTCTTTCGAAAGCATAAATACAATAAAAGTCTTCTTATTTTATTTTCCCTTTTTTATTCTTTTCTAAATGTTCTACTCTATGCTTCAGCTATAGGCTTCTTAGAATGCCTAGAAGCCATGATGTGGGAAGCTGATATCTGGGAAAATTAAGATCATGGAAATGAAGTGGCTTAACATGACGAATCAATAATTCAGCTAAACAAGGTCCTCTCTGTTAGGTCACCTTACAGTCAAGTGACTCCAGTGACTCCCAGGACTTCCCACATGAAAGAAAATAATAATATTATTGTTATAAAACTAAAAGAAGGAAAGAATTAGACGAAATTTAGGGGAGAAAAACACAAAGGCCTCAGTATGATTATCTGAATATATATCATACTCTAAGGGACAAACCCAAATAAATCAAATGTCCTTCTCTTGATACTGAACGTAAAATTCAGAGAAATTGGAAAGTGAATTCTAATCATTGGGTTAATTTCTCAGCGGAACAATCCCTATGTGTATCCAAGATGCAGGAATGCATTTGGAAGTCCTGCACCCTTACTAATGGAACACGGAACACAGATTTCAAAGAGTTCAACTATCTGATTCAAGTGCTCTGCAGCACCTCAAAGTGGAAAATAAAATTGAAATCTTGACTTTTCATAAAACCATAATACTTCAGAGCTCGCAAGGACCTCACAACTCAACCCCTTTTCTTCATGCTGAGGCTCAGGGAGGTAGTGGTCTGTTGGAGATCGTATTGGTTGTTAAAGGCAGAGCTAAAACTCAACCCAGGTCTTCATCTCTCCATCCAGTGTTGTTTCCACTCTTCCTGTGGCCCCTCATTGTGCTCGAGAGAGTGGTGTACTTTCCAGAGACAACGCGGCCACCTGTTCCCCAAAGGTACCAGTGCTCCTTATCTTTAGCTGAGAACTGCAGCACAATTTCCGTAATGAGTCTTGTGTATATTTCCACAATGTCATGGAAGGTCTTCATGTTAATTCAAATTATATCCTTTTCCAGAGTCTCTTAAATGTGAAAAAGATATCAAAATTCAAGTGATTCTTCCCATCCTCTTCACGTCTACCTTGCTTCCCAAGCTGTGAACTCTCAAATAGATGGCTCTCGTTTGAAGCTTTTGTTCCCAACTCAGATAGAGGAGGCTTGTGAGTGAGCATGTGCCATGTAGTTCCCACATGAAGAGAGGCTCCCTAAATGAACTCATGCCCAAAACGACATGCTGTAAAGTCTAGCCAAGTTAATACCATAATCAAAAACACCCAATCAACAATAACAGATAGCCCTCTGTTCTGAGAATGGTCCTTTTGCTCTCTTGGTATTTACCATGATAATAAAGAGGTCTTTCAGCAGGGGCGTCATCAGTGCTGCCCATGTCAGCAACCTCGAGCTCACACATCCGCTCCCCAGCGGAGTGCTCTGCATTTCGCGAGCCTCCCCCTGGAATGCAGACACTGCCCAGCCAGCTGGAGACCACAGCCAATGGTGATGCTGGCATGGAGCTGCTCCCCCACCCCAAGGAGAAGATCACAAGCAATTCGCCCAGTAAAATGTGAATACCATTTTATGTGAATTAACCTCTCATATGACTCACTTGCAAGTGAAAGGTATCAACATTCCAAGCTCCAACTCACTCCTCAAAAAGTACTATTATTAGTCATGGAAGATTCTAGAGATTTAAACCAGCCTGGACATTATGAGAGGAAAAACATGTGTGTGAGTATTTTTATGTGGAGAGGACTCTAAGTTTTTAATGTGGTTGTCATGGCACATGTGACCCAGAAAGAACTTCTTGGTTCTATAATTAAGAGCATCTCCCAGGATCCACAAGGTGTCTATCTCCAATAGATAAAATAGGGAGGGAAAGTGCAGGGCCCACCTTCTACATGAATGCCGACTGCACATTTCATGGTCAGCCCACCTTCTGGCATATCAAAAAGAGCTCCCCATGAGCCCAATGGTCAGTTAGTCAATACATGTTCATTCAGCACCTAGTTTGGGCCAAGCACTGGCTGCCACCCAGTCTTCCATCACTAAGAAGAAGCAGAAAGAGTTGTTCAAAGCATGCATCCTGCAGCCCGAGGGCCTGAGTGCAAATTCTAGGTTTATCACTTCTGTCTTCAAGCTTGGCAGGTTACTTTAACTCTCCCTGCTTTAGTTTCCTCATCTATACATGGATATTGTTATAGCATCTGTCACTTGTGTTTATGAAAATTAAATGAATGGTGCATAAAAAGCACTGGAACAGTGAGCAGCCCCAGTGAACTCTCAATATAATTACCAGTGTCATTAGCACGGAGTGTCAGCTGGCTATATACAGACCTCATATCTCTGTGGACACCTTCAGAAGGAATACATCTTATCTCCTTCACTTCACTGCCTGTGGAAGGAAGGATGGAGAGTCATCTCCAACCATCAGGGTTTTCATCTTAAAGGACTTAGGAGAGGACCAAGTACAGCTTCAGGCTTCCTGAATCATCCGCAGCAAATAGTGCCTATTTAGAACCCCAAAGACTGACCTACAGTTGTGAAAACTCTGCTAGCCCCACTCCTGGACAAACTTGGAAAATTTTCCATCAGTATTCCCAGAAGCCCTAAACTAAGCTCCAGTTGTTCTTTAAGGTCCCTGCAGGGCCTAAGTAGTGCTGGTTTAATTCCAATTCCTGTTCTGCTCCATCTGCTGTCTTAAAGTGCACACAATAAGGAAAGCCCGTGGACTGTTCTGTACTTAGAATTACATTTAGTGAAGATAAATTAATAAACATCAAAGACACAGTAATTTGTTCCCATAAAAGAGTAACACTAAAAGCAACCAGTCTGTTCCCTTATTTGACTCACCCACTCAGCTAAGAAAACGATCTCAGTGACCCCTTGCCTCCACATCACCTCTCAAGCTTCTTCTTGGGTTTGGAACAATCTCCCCAACCCTCAAACTGAGAATAAATGTGTTCTCTATAGAGGTTTGGCTAACATAATAGAATGTTCTTTTCCATTCTAGTCCACCCAACAACCATATAAAACTCATTTCAAAGACATGTCCATAGCAGCATGTAAAAGCTAATGAAATGATAAACCATACTTTTTAAAAAGTAACCAACCTTTCTAACAATATCTTTCATCACACACACACACACACACACACACACACACACAGAGTCTGTCCAGAAAAAGCCATTGTTAGTATAACGAGAATGGTTTACTTGACATCAGTGTAACCTGGCAGCCAAGGAGAATGGACTGGAATGATCCTGCGTGAACAATGACGACCTGTTTGGTGATTTCATGGAGGTGGGAATATGTCTGTTTTACTTACTGTATTCCCAGAAACTACTTGCACAATGACTAGCATATGTAAAGCATTTGATATTCATATAGTAAAAGCATAAATAAATGAATTCCAGGTACTTATCTAATCACATATTAAAATTATTACTATTATTTTTATGTTGTTCAAGTACAGTTGTCCCCATTATCCCCCCCACTACTCTCCCCTGCACTACCCACCCCCACCTTCTATATTCAATCCCCCCCACCCTCCGTTGACTTTGTCCATGGGTCCTGTATACAATCTGGTCACTGTCAATTTGTTCTTTACTTCCATGTCTCTGGTTCTATTTTGCTTGCTTATTTGTTTTGTTGATTAGGTCCTACTTAAAGGTAAGATCATATGGTGTTTGTCTTTCACTTTCTGGCCTATTTCACTTAGCATAACACTCTCCAGTTGCATCCATGCTGTCACAAGAGTAGGAGCTCCTTCTTTCTTTCTGTTGCATAGTATGCCATTGTGTAAATGTACCACAGCTTTTTGATCCATTCATTTACTAATGGGCACTTAGGCTGTTTCCAGCACTTGGCTATTGTAAATTGTGCTGCTATGAACATTGGGGTGCATCGGCTCTTTCGAATTGGTGTTCCAGGGCTCTTAGGGTATAGTCCCAGCAGTGGAATGGCTGGGTCAAAAGGCAGTTCCACTTTTAGTTTTCTGAGGAAATTCCATACTGTTTTCCACAGTGGCTACACCAGTCTGCATTCCCATCAACAGTGCACTAGGGTTCCCTTTTCTCCACAACCTCACTAGCACTTGTTGTTTGTTAATTGTTTATGATGGTCATTCTGACCTGTGTGACGTTGTATCTCATTGTGGTTTTAATTTTCATTTCTCTGATGGCTAGTGATGCTGAGCATCCTTTCATATGCCTGTAGACCCTCTGTATGTCCTTGGAAAAGTGTCTGTTCAGGGCCTTTGCCCAATTTTTAATTGGATTATTTGTCTTCCTGGTGTGGAGTCATGTGAGTTCTTTATATATTTTGGAGATGAAACCATTGTCTGAGGTATCATTGGAAAACATATGTCCCCATATGGTTTGTTCCTTTTAATTTTGCTGGTGTTTTATTTAGCCATACAGAACCTTTTTAATTTGATATAGTCCCATTTGTTTATTCTTTCCTTTATATCTCTTGCTGTAGGGGACATATCAGTGAAAATATTGCTGCATGGAATATCTGAGATTTTCCTGCCTATGTTCCCTCTAGGACTTTTATTGTGTCACAACTTATATTTAAGTCTTTTATCCACCTTGAGTTTATTTTTGTGTATGGTGTAAGTTGGTGATCTAGTTTCTTTTTTTTTGCATGTAGCTGTCCAGATCTCCCAATACCGTTTGTTGAAGGGGCTATTTTTACTCCATTTTATGATTCTGCCCCCTTTGTCAAATATTAATTGACCATAGAGACATGGGTTTATTTCAGGGCTCTCTATTCTATTTCATTGGTCTGTACTTATGCCAGTACCAGACTGTTTTGATGACAGTGGCCTTGTAGTATAGTTTAATATCAGGTATTGTGATCCCTCTGCTTTATTCTTCTTTCTCAAATTGCTGAGGCTATTTGTGGTTGTTTGTTGTTGCATGTAAATTTTGAAATATTTGTTCTATATCTTAATCACAGATTAAAATTAAATCTGCTAATTTTGGGTTTAGATTCTGAGTAGCACTAGGATTTAAGGACTGCATATTAAAGAAAGATTCTAGAGGTGACTTAAGCATAAAGGTATGATACTAATGAAGAAACTGTGGCATATTATGGAATCTAAAGGCAAGAATGCACCTCAGAGGCAGCCTCAATAGAGACTGAAGCATAAGAAACCCAAGATATCTTTTCTCTCTGCTCAATTGCTTGCTGTCCATCTGCTTCATTCTTTCTTTCTCCTTGCAAGTTGACTTTATTTGATAGAGTGAATCAATGCATGAATCAGGAGTCAAAATCCCAGGGAGAATCATAGGCTCTTACCGGCATCCACTCATAAAGATTGCATAACCTGAATATTTGTCAAGTCTATGGTCAGAGGGTGTGTAGAATAGCCTTCATAGCAATCTTATCAAGAGTCAACATGTTAGAGTCTACTGTGCATGTCACCAGTAGCAGCAAGGGCCTATACACCAACACTTATGGAAGAACCAAACTCAAAAACAGGGTTTCCCCCTTACCAAAGGTAAGATATCGGAGCCTTCCAAGTTCAAAGGCAACTGCTCCCACATAGAGGTTAATGTTGACCCTCTACTCTTTCCAAATGCTTGAAAGTTGTATCTCTTACCTTGGATGGTGGTACTCAGATATCTAGGTAGCTGCTATTTAAGTCAAACTTCTATCATTTGCCAACAAAGAGTGTTGAGTGATTAAGATAAGCACATAATTTAGCTTCCAAATCAGGAAATTTTGAGAGAAGACACTATTAATAATTATACTGAGACAACAGATATGAGCAGGCAATGTCTCAGGCAAAGTGAGACATATGTTGTCTTATGAATACTGTATAATCTGGCATTCTCTGCCTCCTCATCCACATGGAAAAACATGATTTTAGCTGATAGCTTCAAGAATGCATGTTCTCAGGTCCAGTTCCCTGTGAGAGAATGATTTCTCTCTTTCAGTACCAGTTACAACAAACTGAAAGAGACCAATTACTCAAGACCAAGAAGGTGGGTTTACAATATTAAAAAATAGATTCAGGGAGCTCTATAGTGCTAATACTATGTGTTTGGAGTAGAGTAGAGAGAGGAAGTGTTAGATTTCAGGAAAATGAAGTCTCTAGGAAGCCAATGGTTGAGATTTTATCCTACTTAAATAAGTTTAACTAGAAGCCAAAGAACTTCTGTCAAATGACTAAACAATTTAATGAGTTAGCCTGCCACAGTTCTATGGATGCTGCAGAAGACATGAGACTCTTGTATCTGAGACAAAGGACTTTATTACCCACAGCCAAGGCAGCCATTGCCCCCCACTGTTAAGCTGTAACCTATGCCACTGGTCCCAGCTCTGGGACCAACTAGCCATAGTACCTGCAAAAAAGTCATTTGGCTTTTCAGAGATTTAGTATCCTCACCCTTATTTTTGTGATGTGCAGACCCAGTGCTAAAGCAGATTTCAAAACTAATTTACTTAAGCAACAGTTCTTGAGAAATTATTGTTTTTCCTGAGCTCATAAGAGAATACTGGAAATAATTACCCCACACTTTCAAAAGGTTTCCATATTATACAATAAATTACAATGTGGTTTACATTACAAAAAAGGCACAGTAATCTGTAATTAAAGTTATAAATATAAAACAAGAGACACCTTTTGGGTAGACAGTCTTCAAATAACACTGGATTCAAACTTGACCTTTCCTAGAGCTCCACTGCTGTGTTGATTTAGTAGCAAAGCAATGAAGTATTAGATTGTAAATGTGAGTTTGAAACAGGAACTCCCTGGGGTGAATGCCACTGAACCACACCAAATTCTTTATTTTACTAAAACTCCCCTCTCAGACTACTTTCCAACTGATTATACATATTTGTCCTTTATGCTTCATCAGTTTCTCAACTTGTAGATATAAATAAAATGTTTTGCTCAGTGAATCTGTTCAATTGTAGCTTTGTAATTATGCCTTTATTTTTAAGTAATCCATGCTGTATTTTTCTCTGCTGTAAGATAAATTAAAATTTTGTTTGGGGAAATTTCACTCTATTCCTTGTGGCAACATAAGGTAATATGGTCCAGTAATTTTGTTCTACTTTCATACGGACTCTTCATTGTAGCGTCTCTCACCTTCCTCTGGAGTGTTCATTACACGTGAAATCTGATGCTAATTGAACCAATAGAGTTATATATAGCCCTAGTTCTTTTAGCATTATTATAGTTACTATGAATTAGTTAATTATAGATTTCCACGAAAATATACTGATGATGGTATTTTCAGGGGGTTTTTCTTATTCTCATGAGAACATCTTCCTGATCTTTTGAAAGAAATGTGTGTGTGTGTGTGTGTGTGTGTGTGTTGATCATCTTTTCTTGAACAATCTTAACTAGGAATTCATAACTAAGAAGTGTTTAGATTTTTTTTATTGCATGACAGGGTTTTAATTGAACACAATGTTCCTTGAAACGCAGTAGAAGTACTGGAGGCCCCTCCTCCACTGCGGTCTGAAAGGAGAAGTGGCGTTACACATTGGGGGTCCCTCTTCCCTCCTATGGCCTTCAGGGCTCTGCTCATGCATGTGGGGCTTTTCCTGCAGGAGCCGCTGAAACCTGTTTTCAAATGCAGTAGCAGCTTAGAGTCATGTGTACACCATTCAGCTAAAGGAGTTACAGGTGCTAATCAACGCACCTAGAGAGGTAGAAATGTCAACTTCTTACTGAGAATGAAGAAACACACGACGTCAAATAAGATCATTACTCCACCATGTCCCGCTACATCATTTCATGCTTCAGATATCAAGTAAAATAAATGTGGCCACCTAAAAAACCTATATGGAATTTTTTCTCAGGAATGTTGGTAAAAACAGCAATCAGCTTTCATCTAATTGATAAATACTCAATTTACCAGGTAGAAAATTATGACCTCAGCATCCATGTATTTGGTTGAAAAATAAAATCCGTTTTAAAAGGCATTCAAATTTTTAGCTCCTAGGAGCATTCGTTTTCAATATGTGTCAGGCCCTGGAGAGCAGTTGCCTGGAGCACAAGGTCTCAGCCCTCACTACAGAGCTGACCTTCTTGTGGAGGAGTCTAGCACTGAACTAGAAACACAATAAATTGATGAATCAAATAAGTACAAAAACTGATTAGTGCAAGGAAGAAAATAACCAGCTTATTCTGAGACAGAATAAAAATGATCATGTTGGTCAGACAGAATGGGCAGGGAAAGCCTCTATTAAACTGAGACCCAGAATATAAGAAGAAGCCTCTCTGGGAATTGCTGGATTTCTACTGGAGGAAGAAAACATGTGAACAAAGAAAGATGTGGCAGATGCAGAAGAGTTTGCTGATCATGGAGCAGAAGCTCTGGAGGCACAAGGAGCCAAGGGAGGCTCAGTCAGATTGCCAAAAATACTGAGCCCCTTGCAGAGGTGAGGTGATAATAAATACCTGTGGGATTGGGCTTCATACCATCACTGAGGCAAACTGGAAAGAAAGGCATGATTGAATTAGTTATAATAGATTTGTAACTAAAAGTAAGCATTGTTCTGGCATTGAGGTCTCAGATATTTTGCCAGCTGGAATGGCATCCTACCCCAACTGACTAGCTATTGTTAAAGCACCACTGCTCAAATTTGTGATGACATAAATTTTTCATCATTATTTTCAACTAATTATAATAGCTTAAAAATAAAATGTGATAAATTTGCATAACATTTTCTTCACACTACTTAATCCTGATACCTCTTGGTAGGCTGAACATTCAATGAGAGTAGACAAAACTGGGTGCCAATGGATTCTGCTTTCCTACTGCTTCTGAAACTTTTCCACTGACAAATATGCTGTCATAAAGTAGTGTTAGGGTAACAGGGTGTCGTGTGCTAAATCATTTTCTCTTCACCCTGCACATATGTGGCTCAGTTTGTTATTTGCGACGCTAGTGGGTGTTTTAATAGGTTAAGTGCCTTCATGATTGAGTTAGCTTTCTTCTCCTCCAATGCCATAAGTTGCACCCTTAAAATGGACAATTTTCTCAAAAGACTGTTGTTGGTTGTTTTTAAAAATTCTCTGCCATTATAAAAATAACTCAAAGCACCAGTCCTAAAATCATAAGTCAATTGTGTCATATGCAAAGGACATTCATTACATTCTTTTGTCATATGGTAAAATACTTGTTTTGTACTGAAGCAGAGACATAAAAAAAAGGTAAGTGACTTGCTTAGATCATAAAGAAAAACTATGATAAAAAAGAAAAGTGAACATCCAGCCCAACAGTAAAGAGGAAGGAGACAAATTATGTAAAGGATGAACCCTCCCATGTGACCACTAACAGGACCCAGGAAGAAATGCCAGGCAATTTACAGGTGCATGTGTTGAAACATGAGGAGAGAGGCTCAAGGTAACCAACTCAATGGAAGTTTCCATCCTCTGTTGGAAGCTGAAAAATCTAGTTGTCTGGAGTTTTCCTGAGAATAATGGAATTAGAGACACCAGATTCTATAATAACATGGAAGTAATAGTCTGAGAGGAAAGATTGGCTTAGAGAACCTGATGGTATGTGAAGAAACCTTAGGAAAATGTAGAAAATGTAGGGAAAAGAGAAAACATGGTGACCAGAGAAATGAATTAAGTTTCCTTTTGTTTTTTAAGAACTGAGGTCAGTTCATTGACATCGAACCATAGGCTCAGTCACTAAGATGTTGAGTTCTTGATGTGTATAACAGAGAAGATGAATCCCCAAAGGCCTCACATCTTGGTCACCTGATGCCAGAGTTCTGCTATCCAATGGCTGTATTACTTCATATGACAAGGTATGCAAATATTAATTTTCCCAGAAATCTAATGGCCACTAACCATCCCATTAAGAGTATTTCATAAAGACAAGAAGTAAGATAGAGAAAACACTCTGAATTTGGGGTTGAATAGATTCAACTAGCCCCAGTGACAAACTTGTTGCACTTGTATAGGATATGAGTGACAGGAGAAAATGCAAGTTCAGGCAGCACAGCTGAAAAACACGGTAAGTACTAAAAGTCTACCTCTAGAGAATGCTGACCTTCTACTCCAGGAAGGATGAGCAAGAGATCATGAACTACTACTTTGGCTAGGAAGAAAAAGCATGTCCAGGCCCAGGACATCAAGTATCTAAAAGTTCACCATCCCAATACCATAAAAGTAGTGAGAAAAAAAGTACTTTCCATGTTAGAGTTTCCATGTCAAAATCCAATACAACTAATGTCTCTGAAAGATATAAGGTCTGCATGTGGTTGGTACTAAGGAGTCTAGGTTAAACTGTTATCAGTCACAGAGTTATCCTTGGACAGAACCTGTTAGCCATACATGGTCAGAGGCTGAACATTCTTGGTGCGGAGCAGAAGACATGGTAGTGCCAACCAGCTTCCTGCTACATGTCCATGTCACTGAAAGAAGTGAAGTTAATAGATTCATCCCCCTTCCATGGACCTCTGACTTACAATGACAGAAAACAATGAGTGTCTAAAGACACGAGACCATCACATTCTGAACAAAAGTAAGTTGTTCTCTGTTTAGACAGAGCAGCACTGTCCAATAAGGAGTCTCTAGCCACATAAGGCTATTGAACACTTGAAATGTGGCTAGTGGCATGATGTTAGTGTAAAATATATACTAGATTTAGAAGATTTAGTACCAAAAAAGTAAACAATTTCATTAATAATTCCTTATATTTGCTACTTGTTATAGTGATAATCTATTAAAGATATTAGACTTATTAAAATATTTTTAAATCATTTTTCCCATTTATTTTTTAGTTTTCTAATGTAGTTACCAGAAAATTTTAAATTACATGTGTGGCTGACAGTACATTTCCATTGGACAGTGCAGAGCTAAGGCTTCCACGTGACACTGATAAACAGTGATGGAGATGAGTTCCTTCTTCCAGGAAGTCTTGGCTGGAATCTGAGCTCTGACACATGGTACCACTAAGAAGCTGAGACATGGAAGGCTCCCCTTCTCCGGGTGACTAAGAAACGAGAGAATTTGTTTTTCTACCAAAATTAGACAGCTATGAAAAAACTGTCCATGTTGGAAATGACTACATCTTTGAAAAGAACAAGAGAAAAGGGGCTCAAAGAATCATTGGGATTGGACCTCATTCAGATAACTGCACTAAGATAATCAGCGTGAAAACCAAAGCGAGACATGCCCCAGAATGCATTTGTAATCTTGCTGCAGGCACACATCCACAAAAACCAACCCCAACAGTGTGCTTCCTGCTGTGACACAGTGAGAATCAGCTAGCTCTACATCTATTCCAGCGCCATTCCTGTACTTCTTCCTGTACTACATTCCTGTATTTCTTCCTGTACTACAGAGCTAGAAAGTGAAGAGTTCATCCCCAGACCCCATAACACCTTGGGTTCCAGATGTGATTTTTGGTTCTATCAATCAGATGCACAAATACAGACCAGGGTCTGGAACCAAGTACATGGGAAAGGAGCAGAGCAGGAACATTAATGGTGTGAGCTTGCTTCTCAAGCTGACAGATGGGAGGGTAGAGCTTCAATTAAACCAGCAACTCTCCGATGGTGCCAGGGCAGCAACTCCTTGGCAGCCCAGTTTTGCCATGAAGATTTGGGAGCCATTCCCAGATGCTCAGTCTAATATCTGTCTCTTCAACTATAAATTGTTCACAAAAATGATACATATCACATAGGCCATTGTGAGTAGTAATAAACTACTACATAAAGGGAATTAGCACAATGATTTGCACCTAGCAAGCAATAACTGTCAGCTATTATTAGAGTTTTAATGTTACTTCCTGGATTTGAATTCAGGGTTTATTATGAAGGAGGTTTGCATCACAGGTGAGATTCTGATCAGAGGTAAAACTGATTAAGTCTTCCTCTTGTGAAGAACCTAGGAAAGTCCTTTAATCTGGAGTCACATGTTGAAGAGAAGTTAAAGAAACACCTTCTTTCATAAATTCCTGAGAGATGATAATAACTCTCCCACGCTGGTAAGAGTAAGAGATCTGAACTACAAGAACGTGCCACATAGAAGTATTTCAGGAAGCTAATTACCTGGGAATGTTCACAAAAATGTGTGCAGCTGGAGGGGCCATAAATAGAAATATCCTTTTCAAAACAACAACACAGAAGGCAAAATAAACAAAAATTCTTTGCTGCTTAGTTCTCATACTAATGGAGAATGTTAAATGAATGTTGAACTAATTTATTTTCTAAGACTTCTTTGCCGACTTCATTTCCAGAGGCCACCATTAATTAATTCTTGCAGTGGCTATGAGCCTCCCATGTGCCAGGCACTGGGGGTAAAGGCCAGAAAGAAAATCAGTGCTGTATAGTTACAATGGGGAAGGTTAACAGGAGCTGAAAAGACATAGGAATGGAGTTTGAATGGAAAATAATCAACCCTGGGAAACAGTTCTCAGGATGAGTAGGATTCAGTGGCATAATATTCCCCATAAATTTTTATCAATTATTCACGCTTTATATCAGGCTTCTTCCACATTCCCCTTTGCCCAAGAGAGGACTAACAACCAGTCTAGAAGCAACGCTATGAGCTGCTTGGCAAAAATCAGGGAAACAACTTTAACTTTTTAAACAATCTAAAATTTACAAAGTACAAGTATTGTACAAAGAAATTTATTCCTGAATCACTTGAGAGTAAGTCACTGCCATGCTGCGCCATGGTACTCAGATACGGTCATGTGCATTTCCTACAAACAAGGACATTCGTGACACAGCCACAATGCAACCATCAAAACCAAGAAGTTGGCACTGATAGAGTGCCACCATCCCACCTTGGGCCCAGCTGCAACAGTTCCTTGACTCTCAAGAACTGGGCACATGTGAGGATGACAAGTCAGTTATTTTGTAGCATTATCCTCAGTTGTGGTTGCTCTGATATTTTCTCGTGATTAGATAAAAAACATCACAAAGGTGAAGTTGTGTTCTATTGCATCTTATCAAATGGCGAATAATCTCTGTCTGCACCGTTACCACTAATGTTCACTTGGATCACCTGAGCAGGCTGGTATTTGTCAAATTTCTCCATTGCAACCTTTTTATTTCCTGTAATTAATGAGTGGTGTGCAGAGAGGCACTTTTAAACTACATAAATAATACTGCTCTTGCCAATTTTTAAATTTATTCACTTAGTATGCATTCATGGTTTCTGATTTTATTCAATGATTAATAATCCATATTCACATTTCTTGCTTTCATGTTCAAATTATCTCAGATTTGGCCAGTGGGAGTTCCTTCAAACTGGCTCTGTATCCAGATAATATTGTCCACATCATTCTTGAGCACTTTTTTTACTTTCTGATGCAACAAGATGTTCCAGATTCATATTGTACTTTCCCTGCCCCTCCTGGAATTAGCCATTTCTCTAAGAGGCCTTGGGTTCCTTCTGGTTGAAGGTAAGAGTTTTGTCAGTTGTCAGCTGTCAGTCACTTGAAGGAGCGCCTTAGCTACACACCTTAGCCTTGCCCAAGGTCACACCCTACCCTGCGAGCCCAAGTGAGGCAGGTGTGAAAGTCTGTGTACCTCCTGGAAAACCCAAACTGCAACCAAGGCCCAGATCAAGTCACTAGTTTTTTGGGTTTTGTTTTTGATATTGGGGTATTGCAGCTCCTAGGCCCTCTCAGTGGGCAGAGAAGTATGTATTCTGTGTGTGTGTATATAAGCTTATTTATAATTATATTTGTATATCTGTGGTAGGTTTAAATATGGCCCCCCAAAAGATATCCACATCATAATTCTGGAACCTGTGAATGCTACTTTAAGCAGTTTTTGTTTTGTTTTGAAGGAGAGGAGCCTTTGTATATATAACTAAGTTAAAAATTTTTTGAGCTGGCGAAGTTATCATGGATTATCCAGGTAGGCTCAGCGTAATCACAAAGGACCTCATAAGAGAAAGGCAAGAGGGTCAGAATCAGAGAATGAGATATGACAGTGGAAGCAGAGGCCAGGGTGATACAGGGCCAGGAGCCAAGAAGTGTTGGCAGCTTCTATGAGCTGGAAAAGGCAAGAAAATAGATTTCCCCTATAGCTTGCAGAAGGAACATAGTCCTGCCAACATCTTGATTTCAGCCCCGTGAAACTGATTTGGGACTTCTGGCCTCCAGAACTGTGAGAAAATTAATTTCTGTTGTTTTAAGCTGCCAAGTTTCTGATAATTTGTTACAGCAGCTATAGGAAACTAATCCAATCTCTCTCACCACATAGAAGCCTTTCTTACCCAGTTCAGACGCTGATGCCCCATGTTGGGCACCATCCTCTTCACGCTGCCGGGTTACAACACCCTGCAGTGAAAAGTTCCCCTGGTGAGTGGCAGTCTGGTCCTGCTCAGACTCAGAGACCTCATGCTGGCCCCCACTCCATACAGATGCTCTCCTCCCCCCACAGAGATTCCAACTCCCCACCTGCTGCCTTTCTGTGCAGAAGTAATGCCATACACACACACACACACACACACACACACACACACACACTTAAAGAGGCAGCTACCTCTGGGAAGTGGGGCTGCAGTATAGGGAGATTGAGGCAGAAGATTATTCATTTCCATTATAAGTATTCTGATATTACTGATTATAAAAACCATCTCTGTATATTGCTTGCATAAAATAAAAATTAGTTTCAAAATATATGATGACCCATTATATGCATTTAAGATTGTTCACACACTTTCATTAAGTTTTTCCGATAGTTCAGAGGAACAAGCTAACAATTATTTTAGTAGTATTAGAATACTATTGTGACTTAAACCTCTGCATTCATACACATTTTATAGATTTTTCTAAAAACAACCCTTTTATGAAAATCGAAGGAAGATGTCACCTTAAGATCAATACCTCATGGACCCTGCTCAAAGTGCTATGTTCTTGAAGTGGCAGCAAGCGCTTTATGGCAGAATGGCAATGAGTCAATCTGTAGACCCGTCTTAATAAATTATAGAGGAAAGGGAAGCAGCTAAAAACAGAAACCATTTTATTTTTACATTGACTTCCTTTGAAAAATGGAACTGAGGGTGGAATTAATGATTTAATTAAACCACTTAATGTTTTATTAAAGTCAATATGGGCTAGTATTCCTGTGCAACCATCAGCTTATCGATAAAATCTCATATTTATTTTGCTAAAGAATTCATACTTATTATTATTAGATGTGCCTGCATTACAGACCCTCTCATTGTTTTCAGGAAATCATATATGCCTTTATATTCCAAGACCTTTCCATTAAGGGATCACAAAATTCTACCGAAGAAAAGCCAGGTCAGGTTCTGAAGGCATGATTCATTCAGCTTGGTTACTACTGTCCGTGAGGGGTTCCGTCTCTGCTCTACTCAGCACAATATCTGCTCGACTTTCACAGCAAAGGAAGGACGCAAGGTCACCACTGCCAAGCCCCCTTGAGGCTAATGTATTCAGCAAGAAACGCTGAAGCACCAAAGAGAATTTTCTCACTAGAACCTGTTAGTTTCTCTCCTCTCTTTGGAGCCTGTCTTTTCTCACGGCCAGCTCCCCCATTTCTATATCCAACGTAAGTTGTCCAACATAAATGGCCAGTTAAGGGAAGAGGAGAGTAGAGGGAGAGAGGCCTCTTAGATAATTTACAAATGTGAACCTATTTTCATGTGAAGCATTGACTTTAAATGGGAACAGTCCCCATACAGAGAAGAGCATGGAAATGCAAATCCAAAGCAGGAAAAGTCATCTGACAAGTATGCGTTCCCTGCCACCTGACTTTGCCCTCTTGTGGTTTCACTTATGTACCTTCACTTATAAGACCTAGGACACTTAGACCGATAATCAGTTACAGAGGCCATGTTTTCATGCCCACACCAGTCCTATTTTTGCATCCGTCTATATATTGCTAGAGGGAAACTTTCCAGACAAAAGCTGCCTTTTAACCAGAAAGAAGTATCTGTTCCTGTAATGCTGACGTCTATGTTCACAGATCAAAGCCTCTGTGGGTGGGTCATGTTCCCACACTCTCTTCTTTAGACCCTCATTTAACAGAAAACACAGATGCACAGAATGTTTTCACCAAATTTACGATACACATGCTTCAGGCCCCCCCCCCGCCCTGATGTCACAGACTCATTTTCTCCACACTTTAGCCCAGTGCATTTTTAGGTCACTTATTTGACACAAATTAAAGATTATCTTTTTAATTCACAGATTTCACATTATTTGTCTTTAAAAACATTGACCAACTGGCTTGACTGACGATGTAACTGACTTGCGCTGTGATGCACGTTTTTCGCTGTCCCACATCACTCTCTTTGCTTACACTCCCTCCACTTTGTCTCCCCACACCCTTTGTTCCTTATGTGTTTTTCTCACCTGTAACCCTCTGCCCGGAGTATTTCCGTGTCCCTATTCTTGCCCTGAGTATGGAATATGAAATGTGAATTGGATTATTTTTCTAATTCTTGTTGTTGCTGTTTGCCTGTTTGCTCCTAAGGAATACCTGGTAGGGACATAGGAGAACAGTCTCAATAAATACTAGCCTTTTAATACACGAAACATTAACATACACGAAGGGAGACCTAAAAAAAACTGCAATTTATTTATAAAAAATTGTGTATTTATTCTTACATGTTTAAACTTCAATCACTTTCAAAGTACTCTCCATTTGATGCAATACACCTATCGAGATGTTTCTCCCACTGCTCAAAACAGTTTTTGAACTTCTCAATTTTGATGCCTTTTAGTGCTTCTGCCATTTTTTGTTTCACCTCTTCCACATCAGCAAAATGTTTCTTTTTGAGAACTTTTTTCATCCAGGTAAATAAAAAAAGAAATCTCAGGGTGAGATCAGGTGAATAGAAAGGACAGGGCATGGGGGTCATGCTGTTTTTGGTCAGAAACTGATGAACACTCTGCTTGGTGTGGACAGGCGTGCTCATAAATCACCCATCATGAAACGGGCAAATGAGTTGAAAGAGCCTTCAAAAACTATTCACTGAAGCCGAACACAGCCTCTCACAACAATGCCAGCTGGTACACTGATACAGATGGGTTCCTAGAACACTCATCTAGCAGGTGAAGCCTATACTACATGGGGCTCGCCCTCCAGAAGATAATTCTGCTTTGGGGGAGTATATATACATAGTGGTACATATATATATACATATATATACACATATATATACATGGCAGGCAAGATTGCTTGGTGGTATCATTTTAGGAAATGTAAATTATATATATATATATATAGTTTTCCCCCTAAAACACAGGAAAAAATAATACCTATATTCCCACAATCCAACCCCAGAATTAATAACCTTTAATATTGAAGTAATTGCTCCAATATCTTTTTCTATGTGGATCATTTTAAATAAAACTGCACAAGCAATTTATGCTTGCATGATCTTAAGAAAGGAAGGAAGGGGGAAGGGAGAAGAAGGGAAGGAATAACGTTCTCCTTGACAACCACCAACCTCATTTCTCATCTATCCTCTTTATTCTCTGCCCCACAGGCAACGCCCCCACACCAGGAAACTAGTAGCACAATATACATATTTTTTCGAAACTGTCATACTTATATGTGTATCCAGAAATAACACACTGTACATATCCTTCTGCCACTTGCTTTTTCACTCAGCATTAACTTCTTGAGCTCTATTCCTGATGATTTATATAGATCCAGGACACTGTCATTCACATCTTCGTCAGAAATCTCCTCACTATTTGCTAAGAAAGTAGCACCATTTGCTAAATACATAGGGACAAGCTCACTCCCTCTACCCACATGAAGTGCGGAAAAATGGAGGTTACTTTGGCAAATTCATAGAAGGACACTTTACAGTAAAGTCCTGAATTAAAACCAAAATGAAAAGCTTTCCTTTGGAAACCTTAAATAATTGTTTACGTGAATAAAGCATTTTTTTTCCAGTTGGCTAAATTTAGGCACGACAAAAGTTCCGTCCACGAATACTCCTTGGCTTTGCATCCGTTGCCTTTTCTTGCAATGGCAAATCAGATACATTTCTGTCCCCAAAGCTCTTGCCAATGTGTACTTTCTTCTAAGAGTTAAATAAATGTCAATAGGCAAGCCAGCTCCCTTAATATTTCCTTCACTTAGATGATCTATTTTGGTTGAAGTTTTGCATATAGAGATGCATTCACTCTTGACACATTCCCAGAAAATATGCAAATAAGGCTCATGTTCTTGTGAAGCCTTTTGTGCCACTGATATTCAATATGTAACACTCCTTCTCCTCACTGCCTGAAGCCTCACTATCTTTTTATATTGATGCCCTCAGAAAAGGGAAAAACTTTTAAGAAGTCCTTCTCTTTCATCCCTTATCCTTGACCTATTAATGAAGGCTTCAGGAACTGTTTTCAGATAGGATCTACCTATCTTTCCATTTACTTTGCCTTTTTAAGCCCTCTATCTTGATTCCTCTGCTCCTTAACCTTTAGAATTTTGAAGAAAGCCCCCAGGAAAGGCACACATCTGCGGAAAGATGACAGCACTGTGCATGCATGTACTGGGAGGATGGTGTGCCTGAACTGCACCCAGCCTTTACCAAACAAGACCTCCCCCTCTGTGCCTCTGGAATCTCTCACCCGCAGAGCCAGCTATGCCCCTGCTCTCTTCCCTCCTTCTTTCCCAAACACTTGCAGCTTCGCTCACAAAACAAGATATTTCTGCCCATAAATTCAGGCAAGGTTGCATGGTGGTATCATTTTAGGAAACATAAAACCTCTTCTGTATACCCTCATGGAAAGTAAGGCTGCCTTTAGCTATTGATAGGACAAAAACTGGCATTTGCAGATGAGAAAAAGAAGCACATTGGATGAAAACAGAGCAAATCCAGCACATAGTGAAAAGCACACCATCTCTGTACACTTCGACACTCTGGTCGATCCGTTTCCCCTAACATGTTTCCTGCCCCTTTTCTATTCATTCTCTACTCCACACTACTTCTCTCCATCCCTTCTACAAGAGGAACGTGAAGGACCTGAAGGTTAAGGTCCTGCAGGTGTTAAAAGAATCGCCAGGCATACAGGCTGCCACTCCAGAAACTCTGGAGAATTCAGTACTGAAAACAGAGGAACATGACCTTTCTGTTTTGGGATATCATTTGCCCTGTGTAATTTTTTTCCAGTTCTGCCAGGAATTTTTGGTGAATGCCAGTGACAACTGAAGTGATACCTGGAGGGACTCATCTGAAGCCCTGCAATGACTCATCTTTGTTCCCACCATCTGTACAATAAGAATGAAAACACAGTATTTCTTAATTTTCTCTATGTATGTTATTCTCTACAAAAATGATATTTAAGCTGATTTCCCTTCAACATGCTTCAGAAGGAAATCCCCCAGTCACCAACTGACTCATACTGAGAGAGTAAAACACACGGTGGAAGGTGTGCATGTTGCCTAGAATTATAGACTGTATTCTTGAGTCAAAGGTTTGTTATTCAGGGCTTAGACATTTATTTTGGGTGATCTGCACTTATGTTATGCTCTATCTGATAATTAGATGACTATTTGATAAGTAGATATAATATCTGATAAATAGGTAATTGGTATCTGATTGTCCACTCTGCAGAGCTTCCAGAATGACTGTTTTTAGTGTCAAAAACGAAAACCGATACATGTATGTAGAGCCCTGGTCCACGTAGGCCTGTCTCTATGTCAGAGAAATCATGGTAAATCTTTGATGATCTGGTTATGCAGCCTCACACTAGGGTGAAAATACCAAACCCAACCTGCTTAACACAGAACTCACCACCTCTCAAACACTGCAGCTCACGTGACGCGCCATGCTCACCTACCCCCCATATATCTGTCAGCAAATCTGGTGAGATACTCCTAAACACATTAACTAAAATACACATCTTTCTGAGGCTTACTGTCATTGCCCTCATGGTTTCTGGTTCTATTAGGTCATCATCCTTTCTCACTGCCTCCCTGGAGTCATCCGGTCTCTAGTTGACTGCTGAAAAATCTTCCCCAAATGCCACTTTTATTCTGTGAGAACCTCCTCCTGAAACTGGTGGCAGGCAGCATAATGTTTCCCAAAGTAGCCCTCATCAGGTATCTGTGACATGCATGTTATACGATATAAAAGACTGAGCATATGTAAGGAAGGCTACGAATCTGAAATAGGGAGATCATGCTGTGTTATCAGGGCAGGCCCAGTCTAATCACAGGAGCTCTCAAAAACAGAGAACTTCCTCAGGCTGGATACAGAAGAAATACAGCAGAAGGAAAAGTCCAAGAGATTCACAACTTGAGAAGGACTTCGCCACTCTCACTGGTTCACAGATGAAGGGCACTATGACAAGGATGCAAGTGGCTAAGAGGCAGTATCAGCTGACACCCAACAAGAAAACAGACTTCAGCTCTATGGCTGTAAGAAAGTGAATTCTGCTAACAGCCTGAATGAACTAGTGAACAGATCCTGCCCCAGGGCCTCCAGCTCAGAAGTCAACCCAGCCACCACCTTGATTTTGGAGCAAAGAAACCAGACTTCTGACCTACAGAACCATGAGATAATAAATTTGTGCTATTATAAGTCACTAAGTGTGTGATTGGTTGCTGTGACAGCAAAAGAAGACCACTGCACCAGCTCAATCAAACTCTCCTCCTGCTCTTCAAGATGCATCCCAGTCCAGCCCTACTTGACTAACCCTAATTTCTTTCCCTCTGCTCCCAAACACCTGCTCTTGGTTTCTACCAGGCCAGGCTCAGCTTTATCGTATGACAGAGCTTACATTCTCTCAAGAAGGAGAAAGAAAACAGTGAGAAATAGCTAAATATTATAAATTCAGAGAGAATGTGGTAGATGCAGAACCTCTTCAAGAAAGAACATGCTGTCCAGCTGTGGGAAGTGTGGTCAGCAGGGAGCTCCAGCTGTCAACACTTTCAGGACCCACCTGAGTGGCAGAGAGCCACCCTCCTTATGGTCATACCTTCCCAAGGAAGTTGACCTCTGATGACTAAGCAGGGAAGCTGGGATATGAAGGCCTAGCCATTTGGGCTCAACACAGACCACTTCGATAAGCGGTATTCGCCTCAGCACTTCCCACAGGGCTGGCCGAGGCTTCATCAGGCCCACATTGCAGTTCTTCCTATGCCCAATCCTGCTCCCTGTGTTTTTTCACAGATTAATTCCCAATGAACAACTTGGACTCCAAACTCTACTTCAACATCTGCTTCTGGAGAATGTGCCCTGTGACAGAATGGTAAGTACCAATGAGAAAATACGGATGATTTTTTTATAATTTAGTTGTAATTCCAGTTTGGTCCTGAGAGGAGGATTGTGCAGCTTCCACCTACCCCTCTGCCATATTGGGTCTAACATCCCAATTTAAAAATGGGCAAAGGATCTGAAATGACACTTCTCCAAAGAGGATATACATATGGCCAATACACATATGAAAAGATGCTCAACATCACTAATCATCAGAGAAATGCAAATTAAAACCATCTCATACCTGTCAGAATTGCTATCATCAATAAATCAACAAACAACAAGTGCTGGTGAGGATGTGGAGAAAGGGGAATCCTTTTGCACAGTTGGTGGGAATGCAGACTGGTGCAGTTACTACGGAAAGCAGTAAGGAGATACCTTAAAAAATTAAAAACGGATCGTCTTTTGACCCAGCGATCCCACTTCTAGGAATATATCTGAAGGAACTCCAAAACACTAATACTAATTTGAAAGAACAAAACACTACTATGTTCATTGCAGCATTATTTACAATTGCCAAGATATAGAAGCAGCCCAAGTGTCCATCAGTAGATGAGTGGATAAAACAACTATGGGACATTTACACAATGGAATACTACTCAGTCATAAAAAAGAAAATTTTACCCTTTGTGACAATATGGATGGACCTGGAGAACATTATGCTAAGTGAAATAAACCAGTCAGAGAAAGATAAATATATGATTTCACTCATATGTGGAATCTAATAAACAAATTGAACTAACAAACAAAACAGAGACAGACCCACAGATGGAGAGTAGGATGACAGCTAAGGGTGGGGAGAGGTTAAGGGGTAGAGGGATTGAGCAAAAAGGAAAAAGGACTCATGGACATGAACCACAGTATAGTGATTACAGGGGGTTGGTATAAGGGGAGTAAATGGTAATGGAAAAAATACAATAAAAAAAGAGAAAGAAAGAAAATAAGGAAGGTTAAAGAGATAGTGTCTAGGATAGCAACCCAGAAGAATGAATAGCATAAAAATTATCATGCTACAAAGGCTCAGAAAAGTCAAATAAAATGTCTTAAAAATTATGGCTAAGGTTATATGAAAGAGATATCCCCAAATGCAAGAACAGAGATGAAACTGAATATCAAAATAGTAAGAATGTAAACTGACATGGTATGAGGATGGGAAGTAGCTGGACCTGGAAATAGGACTTGATAGCTAGGGGAATTGATTGTGATTCCCATACAGGGGCAGGAGAAAAGAATTGAGGCCCATGTGAAGCAGGAATTGGAGCTGAGACCCTGCAGAAACCTGGGACCTTAAAAGATCTGCATCTTCAGTAGAAGACAGATTGTAAAAACTCAACACATCTTCAGATGAAATAGAGGGAATCTTGTTCTACCATGAGTTAAAAAAAGAAATATCCCATAAGAAGCCAACTACCCAAGATTGGCCCACACATGCATTTGGAGTTCCACTTGAACTGTAAGAATTTCCTGTACTTAGTAATTTAAGAATTTCCAAGCTGTGAATTAAGGTAAGTATGTCATGAGCTGAAATATCTCTGGATTCCCTCAGAAAAGAACAATACCAGCACAAGATGAGTTTGCAAGTTATGACACATGTTAGGGAAGTATCCAGGATGAGTGAGAAGCAGAATAGATTATAAACTAGGCATAATTAAAATAATGCAAGAGATTAAAAAGGTATAGAAACTACAAGAAAAGACTAAGATACTGAAAAAAGGAAGCCTGATAGGTTTGAAAACAAAAATCAAAATAACCCCTAAAATAAAAGTTATAATCATTGACCAAGAAATTCGATGGTTAGATTAAACAGCAAATCAAACAGAACTGAAGAGAGAATTAGCAATGTAGAAAATGGATCTGGGAACATTTGCCCAATGTTCCCATGGGGGTGTGCCACTCAGATGTCCCTTTAAGGTATTCTGCTGAGGGCAGCTTTATTGATCAATACTCCCAGCTACTGAACCTCTGGATTCCTACTGTGTTCACTCTGAGGACTACCTACTCTCAGGGGTACTAGAGTCAGGTCATTTCCACTCAATGTGCAATTTTTCCAATAGGTAACTTTTGCTCAGGACCTCCTCATCAAAACATCCCCAGAACTACCCTGCAATCTAAGCTTCTTCCCACTGAATCCTTCTTCTCTTCTCTCCCTTCACACTTGTCAGCCTTGCAAGATGGACTGAAGGCTCCCTTTGTCTATCCCTGTTTCTTCCCTCTTTTTCTTTTATTTCCTAGAATTAATCTCTTGCATACCTAATCCTGCCTTGGCTTCTGCTTCTTAAAGAAGCCAAACTTACACAAAAATAGAACTAAAATATCTAAGCAACATTGACATTGAATATAGGAGGGAAGTAATCAACTTTAGTATATTTAATAATGTTTTTATTATACAAAAGGCCAAGAGTTTGCCAGAAAGTTTGGTTAGGTTTATATATTGTTAAGAATGCATGTTTAAAATACAGAGACAAACTCTTTAAGATTACAAATAGACTCAATTATTGTAAACCCAGAACACATGAGTAAAGAAAATTGTATTAACCTAATAGATGTATAAAAGAAGAAAAAGCAAAATAAGAAAGAAAAGTGAGATAACCATAAAAATAAGGTAAGGAAACCACACACAGACACACACACACACACAACTTAAGATGGCAGAAACACCCGAGCAAAGTAATTACAATAAAATACTCAAACTATTATGAGTTTATTAAAAATCAAGCTATATATAATATGAAAACAAGAGAAACACCTAACGTTAAGATTCCCCCAAAATAGAAACTAAAGTTATGTAGAAACATGTTCTAACAAAAGACTACCTAAAACAGGGGTTGCATTCTTAATATTAGAACAAAAGAGTGTTGAAGTGTTTTTTAAAGCACTACAGGAAAAAGGAGGAGCATTTCATAATGATAAAAGGAATTTACTAGAAATATCATAATCCTGAACCTGTAAGTACCTCATAACATAGTCTGAAAATACATAAACAAGAATGAGGAAAAAATTTCCAAAAGAAATGGAAAATTACACGCTCCTAATGAGAATTTGACACACCTCTCTCAGGAACTTAGAAATCAGGTGAATAAAAATTATTGAGGACACAGAAGACTTAAAAATCACAATTAACTAGAGTAATCTAATAAATATACATAATCTAGCACAAACTATTAAAGAGTATATATTCTCTTTAACTACACATGGAACATTTATAAAAATTGATAAAATTTTGTTGAACAAAACTCAACAAACACCAAAACATTGATATAATGGAGATCTCATTCTCTGACCACAACACTATAATAAAATGATCAGATATCAGCAACAAAATGACCCCCAAATCCCACTCATTTGAATACCTTTAAACACAAGGGTTAAATAATCTGTGGTTCAAAAATTAAACCATAATGGAAATTTTAAAAATATTTACAACTGAACAGCAATTTTTAAAACATAGAAACAGAGGCATGGGTACATGGGACAGACTGACAGCTGTCAGAGGGGAGGGGCACTGGATGAAAGAAAGCAAAGGGATTAGCCAACGAACACGTATGCACAACCCACAGACACAGACAACAGTGTGGTGATGGCCAGAAGGGAGTGGGTGTGAGAGCTGGGTGGAGGTGGTCAAGGCATCGGGGGGTTGGAGGGGCATGGGGACATGTGTAATAGTGTCCACAGTAAAAATAAAGTAAAAAAAAACACTATATGTCAGAACTAGCACGACCCATCTGATGTCATACTTGAGAGGAACTCACAACCTTAAATTCATGTATTAAAGGAAACTTGAAAAATAATGAGTCAAGTATGAAATCAAAAAGTCAGTGTAATATTTAAAAAGTAAACTCTCAAAAATGTAAAAACAAAACAATAAAGAAAAGAGAAAGAGTGGGTTGGATGGAAGTGGTTATTTTAGGCAGAATGGTAAGAAATGGAGAGGCCAATTGGACAAAAATATACACAAAGAAAAGCCTTAAGATAGTTTTTTTTAATTACTTTATTGTTGTTCAATTATAGTTTGCATTTTCCCCCCACCACTCCCCCCAACCTCAGCCAATCCCCCCCTCCCCCACTCCCACCCTCCCCTTTGGTTATGTCCATGTGTCCTTTATAAAGTGTTTCCAAGCCTTAAGATAGTAATAACATACTTTTTAAATAACAATACCCACATTTTGCTTTCTGCTTTACCGTGGAAGGGCTTAGCAGTCTGCGGTTCATAGCCGGTGTATAGATGGAGTGGGAGACTTGTGCATCTCCTGGCTCCTGTATCTTCCTTCAGGGACAAAGCCATAAATGTGGTAAGCGCCGTGAGAACAGACCCCTTGAGGAAACAATGAGGACAGGCTGTGCAAAGGGCGTTCATTCTCCTCTCAGCGCTGTCACCCGGTCCCCACAGTGAGAGTCAGCATCGGCAACTTGTGTCCTGACCCACCCAATGCTGCACCCCTGGCCTCTTACCAGCGAGTGGGACCGCCCCTCCTGCTTGCACCACTACAGGATTTGGGTACCACTCAGAGGCTTGTGCTTCCCATCCTAAAGCACCTTTGCGTACCCCTTTGCTCTCATACCCTGTTGTTCAGCCCATCCAGAGGAAGCTGATTACTCACAATATCCTGACAGATGATTTCCCATCACAGTCATACCATTGTCACCAAAGCAGCTCATCCATCATCACCCAAACTTTCACCCCCTCACTATTCTGTAGCTCCATGCATTGGGTCCGACTGTCAGCACCTGCCAGCTGTTACCACCACGGAACTCCCCACCGCAGCATCCTGCTTTACTGCTCTACGCAGGACTGATCATCTGGTCATTTTCTTGCTTATTTATTTGATTGTTTCTTTCATGTCTTTCCCCAGGAGAATGTAATCTCCGGGGACTTCCTTCATCTTTCTTGTTCACCCCATATGCCAGCTCCCAGCAGTGCTTAGCACATCCAGGGAACTTAATACGTATTTCTGAACAGATGAACTATGTGATGAATTCATTTCTTTATGTATATCAGGAATCTTATCTCCATATGAAGGCAAGAGGGAGGATCATCAGCACTAATGTTCATTCTTTAGTATAACCCTGCCATTTTAAGGATTTGTTAAGTGACTGGAGAGCTAATGTTGTGCAGCCCCCTCATGTCCCTCCCTCTCTGCCACAGAGAATTATGCTCCTGCTATGCTGGCCCCATGCCCAGATTAAAAGGACTCCACTACATCAATTTTTGCTGGGGCAAGAGACCGCCAGCCAAGGACCATTTGGCATTCCCCACAGTAGGCAGAAGGTGACACTTCACATGCAAGCCTGAACTGCTCTCAGCAGCGAGTAGTGCTAAATAGGCTCCATTTGAGACTGCACCATGGGGCGCACACCTGGTCATTCTGGAACATGACGTCAGCAGCCAGAACTGTTTCTGGTTTAAACTCCAACCCAGGCAAACCTTGGAAACCTCCTCACACAGCAAGAAACCTATTGAACCTTGTTCATCGCAGACAGCTTGCAGTCCTTGCCTCCCTGAGGGGTTTTCTGTTTGGCATTACTTATTTCAAAGCCGCCTAAAAGTACAACAATCAACAACTCAGGTGACTGTATTCACATTATTTTTGTTTTTGTCAGCAAAGGTGGGTGTAGATTCAAAAATAAAATGGCAATTGAGGAAAGACAGCTATAGAATGGGAATGGTATCTTAACCAAAATTTTCCCTGCCAAATATTCATACTGTGGCAGAAAACTAATCCTAACACTTAATGAATAATTTGGAAGGAATTGCTAAAGACTAAATTTTAATAGGTAAAACTGTCAGAATTTCAAGCAACCCTGCTTTTACTGACCACCTTAAGGCAAGTCACAGTAAAGCTACCCTTCAGGCTTTGCGTATCATCCTTAAATATTGCTTTATCAAGAAAGAAGAAGCTTCTCTATCCCTTCCAAGACTAATGTAAATGACTGTATTTGTTGTTCTTATAGAATCCTCTATTGACTCTTGCTAATTTTTATGAATTCTTATTTCTTCAATAAAATACCAGCTTCTTAAAAATGAGAACTCTGTCTTGCTTTCCCATCATGTCCCTGGGGGTTAGCCCAGGATACAATGAGTGCTAAACAAGTGCACTTGGTTGAATGGATGGATAGATGGACAAAAGGAGTGATGAGTGAACCAGATTAAGCATTATAGCAGACTCCTTAGGTACCATGTATCACAGTGCCCTCTGATTTTAGGACTCCTGCAGTAGACAATACCTTGAGGTTCGGACTAAGCCCTCTCATTGCATTCCACCTCAAATGTCATTGGCACGTCTTTCTGCTTTCTGCCCAGGGCCTTCTCTGACATTGAAGGTGCCCATTCATCCCACACACAGGCACAGACCAGTCTGGAAGAACAGGAGAGGTAACATCCTCAGGGATGCTCAGCCAGTGAGGTTCAAGAGCCACTGAATGGGTGTCCCAGCCTTCTACCCTCGGAAGCAATCTGGGCAGGCCTCATCAAGTTTCAGCAGAATCAAGCCCCGGATGCCTACAGCAATGCCCTCGATACCATGTCCTCAAGCTGTCTTTCACTCTTCTCCCTCCTTCTCATCTGTTTCCTGGGATCAACTCCCAAATAAACCACCAAAGTCCTTAAGTCCTTGTCTCAGGCCTTACTTTCATGGAAAGTATCATAATGAATCTAATGTGAGACTCTCACCCTGACAAAGATGTCCAAGGACCTAAGTGGTCTAAGACTTGACAGCCTCAGAGAACATACCTCATATGATCCACAGCAAACAAAATAATGAAAGAAAGCACTGAACTCAGTCCCTAGGTCAGAGCCAACACCTGGGAAGCTGTTCTCCCCTCTTTCCTAATTAATTCCCATCCCATCTGCATTGCTTCCTCTATAAACTGGGTGGTAAGCCAATCAAAGACAGTAGCCTCTAAGCTACTCTCATCACCTTCTACGTAAATGTCTCAGAAGGCTTCTTACTCTAAAAATGAAGGCTCTTGGTGAGTAACTACATTTACACAGAAATCAAGAGAAGTGATCAATAAAAGTTAATCAGCTAGTGTTCAGTGTAAAAAACAGAAATTATACTCTAGTGTCGGTATTTAGATCTTCCACTTTTACAGAGAGCAATAATTGATTAAATAATAATAATAATATTGGTTGACTAAATAAATAAAATCAACAGCCATGTTATAAGTACTGGAGGGGAGTCTGAGCTGTCAGTCACCCTTACCTGTACAAAGCTTAACTGCTAGATCCACAAAGCTAAATGTAGATGTATTTCCCAAGATAGTCACAGTTAGTCCAGACTTATAAATCTGAATCTGCAAAATTAGTGCAGACGTTGTCACTTCTCCAGGTTACATCTTCATTTTAGGGTTTTACCCAAAGATGTGAGCTATCTTAGGGTTTCAGGCATTGAGGATAACCAGATGAAGAGATTTTGGGGAGAGAGTGTCCTCAAATCAAATCACATAGGTATTCCACCTAATGGCAAGATCTAACCTTATTCCCTGATGAACGTTACTGCCCCTTGAAATACCAATAGTGCCATTCATAAAATATGAAAAATACTATAATTTTACTGTCTTTTTAACACAAAGTTAGAAAAGCCTTGGATTATTCAAGCATCCAAACTTAAAGTGAGCAAACATCACAGATCCTGCAAACATCTTGTGTCTTAGGAAAGAAATCACAGCATGTGCACAACTCAGATACCACATTTGCAATTCTCAACTACTTTTTCAAACACCTTGTTTCTGCAAAGAGAAAAATCATTCCAAGTCTAGGAATTAGTGGTGTGTGAAATTGGCAACATTTGAATTCTTCACAGGTCTAATCTCAACACTATATTTTAAGCAAATTAAACTTAAAACAGAAACCCTAAAAATATTTTGGACAGAATTTATCTACAGTGGTGGCACAATTGAACTGCAGCCCTACCACTGTATCTAACAATACACTCAAAGCCCCCAATCAGTGTACAGTTAAGTAATGATATCAGGCTTGCTACACAAATGATGCTTTAGGAGGAGCCCTGTATTTGCATCAGCATCAAAGTCATCGCTGATAAGCATGCAAAGTGGGCTTGGCATGCAAACACACTGTCAAAACCAACTCTGGCTCTTCCTTCCAACCACGTTGTTACCCTACATCTGCTATCATAGACACTCTGAGGCCCACTATCATTTATCATTTAATTTTCTACATTTTGTAAGTGAGCTAAAATTATAATAACCATACTTAGCCAATGATGTATTTTGTGATATTATTTTTAGCATTTTATTTTCTATTATTATTATATGAGATTTTTTTGAAGAAACTCTCTGAATGTTTTTAGAACATTTGTTTTGATTAAAATATGGAAAGAATTCTATTGTCAAAATTAACAATTTAATAACATCATACTTGATATAGGATTCCAACCAATTTTGCCAACTGGACATTCCTAACAGTTAAATATATGCCCTGATCATCTCCAGAATGCATATTTTTACACCCTCAGCATTAGGTTTCCTACTGCAGCAAGGACATAAAAGGAAGTAAACTAAAGATTTTCATTTGTGTTGGGCACTCTGCCACTCCAACACCCAGGGATAATTAAACTTTGCTACTGACTCTCCAGTTACAAATGGGGGACCTAGGGCCCCAAAGTTGTTTAATAGCTTGCTCAGGATCACAGTGACAAAAGCAGAACACAGACAAGAGAGTCTGAAAATCACTTGCTAACACTCGATGCTGCTGATACTGAAGAGAGTTAATGGGATCAAGCTATATGTCTCTCTGTCTCACCTCATTGGAATTCGAGGAAGAGATGCTAGGGTACCATGCCATGACTAGTGTGTACTACGTCTCATTAGAAGATGCTCTAGAAGTTTCCTAGAAAACTTCCTTTGAAACCAGGAGCTATAGGTTATTAAAACTAATGAGAAATAATATCATTGCCCAAACAGGGAATAGCCAGTTCAAAGAATGAAAACAGACATGCAAAATTTGTATTACTATATAACCTTTAGCAGAAAATGGTAGAGCATACAAGAGCAGGGACAGCGGTCAGTGTGTGGAGAACAATAAAGTGGGAGTCCGGAAGCTATGTCTTGCCAGATGGTAGTTTAGTTCAAGCCTGTCAATGCATTTCAAACAATCAGAGAAGAAGAGGAATAAAAACCATCTTTTCTCTAAATTCCTCAGTAATGTACATTTAGCACAAATCATAATGCAGAGGCTAAAGTGAACTCTGGGTTTGAAAAATAAGCTTGTTTTTATAAGCTGCTCCAAGGAAACTTCCATTAACAACCAAGGTCCCCTCTCTTCAAGGTCAAAAGCCATGTGAAGGATGCTATGAGTGGCGTTCGTGAGCATGCATAGGAAGTCCTCTCTGGTGACACAGGTTTATAGTTTCCAAGTCAGTGCGACAGTTGAGAGCAAAAGAACTGCACCAGCAAAGAGATGTATGTGCCCTGTTGTGTAGGTCTCCCCACTTGACAGAAATTAATTATCTGGGAAAACAGGATAGTACTTAACTGGCCTGAGGGCAGGATTACATGAAACAAAGATTTCTTCCTGGGGTTGGAGGATGGGGGAGATGGGGAATGGATAAACCACAAAATCCTCTTTCTTCAAGGCTAACCTATGAACAGCAAAAAGGAACAACACACAGGCACACACTGGTTGCGGAGAGTTGCTGTAAACAAGCTGTCTCTCAGCGGTTAATATTCCTCAGCCTCTTCAGCCTGCCAGTCCCTTTTCACTGAGGAGTTTAATTTTAGCTCCATATTAATTACACATTACACTGACACATAGACACGGGCACGCACACACACTGTAATGACTATGCAGCTATTGTGGACTCTCTCTGGAGCTTATTCAGGTCACCTCGGCCTCTGTGGACACGGTGTTGTTTACAGTCTAGTACCGCACACTTGGTTTTCTCTGAAGACGACTGCCCGGCAACAAGCTTCCTCCAAAATGGGAACTCTTTGCCACGGTTTTCCCGAGGGAACAGATTCCATCTGTCAGATGCTATGCAGTGACCAAAAACTAATGTGTATATGGTGACAACATCAAAATTTCCTGACCATACATCTTAGACCAGCGGCCTGATGTGCTTGGAGGGCCGGGCTGTCTTTGTGGTCATGCCTCGCAAAGGCAATCTGATCCAGAATGTGGTTTTGAGAGTGCTCGGGAAATGGATGTTGAAGGCTTTTGCTGTCATCGCAGCAGTTTGGGTGATTGCAAAATGGGTTGGGGAACAAAGACTCAGCAGAAATATCTCTGCACTTCCCCCAAGCCCAGCTGCTTGCCCTTGACATCGTGAAACTGGTACTTCAATAAGCTCTTAGCCTCCCAGAGCAGTGCATAAAATGCAAGACCAGAAGCATCTATTTATTAAGCTTGGTCACTAAATTAATCTTTCCCTGTGGCTAGCTATGAAGTGGAGTTGATGAGGATGAAGCAGAAGCTGAGCTGGGACATATTTAGCCTTCTGCTGCACCTCCAGGCCTCACTCTCTGGCAAAAGAATCAGGACATCTCCCCGCTGACATCAAAAGGGACCTACAGACAGAGAATCCAGGCAACTTTTACTTCCCACCCCCTCTATATATTATTGAAAACCTAGCAATACGATTGCTCCAACACAATACTGGCCTCCCAGGACTGCACCTTCTCACAAGGGTTGGACTTCTCATTTGTAAATCAGTCGAATATTTATTGTATTTACTGCGTCCCTCCCATGTTCTCAGCACTGTGCCATGTGCTGAAGATACAGCAGTGAACAGAGAAAAACCCCTCCTCTCAGAGACCTCACAGTGCAACACAAGTAATGGACAAGAACACAGTCAAATACACATACATTTTCACGCTGTGATGATGCGCCGACGGCGGCTGTGGGATAAATCACAACCCCAGATGGTGCGATCAAGGAAAGCTTCTGTAGGAAGTGTCGTTTCAGCTCTGCCAAGTCCCAGGATAGAGACCCACACTCCCTTAAAAAAACATGGAGAGACATCCAGAGAGTTAAATACATCTCTGCTTTGATAAATGCACTTGCATTTTATCTTCCCAATGACTTAAGGACAGGTATTTATTACGAGGGACACAAGTGCGAAATGGATTCAAGTAGTCTGGCCACTGAAACCCCAAGAAGGCCACATGTTATAATGCAGAGACACACACGGGTCCAAATCCCCAGCACCCCAATGGCTGTGTAACATTGAGCACATATTTCATTTCTACATGCCTCAGTTTTCTCATTGGGAAAAGTGGGTTGATATAGAGATTAAATTACAGAGCATGCAAGAATCATCTGGCATAGGTCCTGCCTCACAGCAGGTGCTCAAGGAGTGTTCATCAGAGTAAACAATCGTGTGCGTGTGCGTGCCAGGGGTGAAGTTAAGCCCTTTCCAGACTTTTACAACCTTAACCCTTCCAATAAAATGGATATTTCTATCACCATTTTCAGGAAGAGGAAGCAGAAGCCGAGAAGACCTAAACAAATTGTTCCATGCGTAAGGCTGGTAAGTGAAGAAGCTGGTGCTTGACCCAGGTTTGACTCCTGAGTCAGGCAGTTAGCTCACTTCCTTTGCACAATCTACACAGGGAGTTTCTCACCCCAAGCTGAGTTCTGCCTACTCAGGTGGCATCAGAAGCCCTCCGCTTTACTATTCTACTGCTGTTTTGTCTTCCTCTGAGAGTATCAAAAGCAAAATCCTCCTTTAATTGGTTACCTGTCAAGTAAAGCTGGTTTCCGGGTGGAAATAAAAAGGAGTGTGTGATATGAAGGCAGGAGTTTGGTCGGGGGAGAGGAAGGAGGACAATGGTGCCTCTCGTAACCTTGCCTGCCAAAACACTGGCCACGCAAAAGTAATTTCACTATTACTCAGAGTAAACCCCTGGCTACTGCTTTCAAAAGGGAAAAAAGTGAGCTAACACATTACAAAGTCAGAACCAATGTGCATGGTCTGAATTACTATTCCTCCCATTAGCATAAATAATCGAGAGTTTACTGTGTGTTCAATCAAAGCCAGCCCCAAGTGAGCCCTACAATATAGCAATTACATGGTTCCCTCCCACTCTTGCCTGGCATAATGGATCCTGAAGGGGAAAGTGTTCAAACAGGCTGAAGCATAATTCTCAGTGTGTGGGTAAATCCGTAAAAAGTGTAACATTTTAAAATAGGTAGGAGAAAGGAACATGGGTGTGTCCTTTCCTGAAACACTAAGAAAAGTCTCTCTTTGCAGGAAGAAAATGAAGCCAGAGTGACAAATGAGGTCTGGATTGGTTGATACATAGGGAATTGAGACCACAGACTAATCCAAAATTTTAGCCAAGGGAAGGGGAGGGGAGGGGAGAGGAGGGGAGGGAAGGGAAGGAAAGGGAAAGGAAAGGAAGGGAAGGGAAGAAAAGAAAAGGGAAGGGAAGAGAAAAGAGGGAATGAAAGAGAGGGAACTGTGGGGATTGTCAGATCTCCGGGATAAGGAATGGGCACTATTATGCTTGCATTTTCAGAAGTGGCCCTCCTCTTATCCTAGTTTCTAAAGAAGCCCCCTCTATTCACCTTCTCATTAAAACAGCCTCTCCAGAAAAAGTGCTGAGACCACACAAAGCAGGACATTCATCACTAGGGCAACCCGTGTACTCAATGAAAGCTGGCAAGCACAAAGGGCTCGCTTAAGGCTTTGCAGGGAAGCTGGTTCTCTTTGCCTCGGATCATATTTCAGATTTAGCACTGAACTCAGATAGGAAACATATTCTATTTTTTTGTTCTAGGAGTACTTATGAAGCATGAAATCATCCTTAATCCAATTTTACTTTTTAAAGCAGGCAGCTTCTTGGGATAGTATTAAGGACCAAGTTTTTATTTACCAAGACACAGCCACCAGCTACATTCCACCCCATTTGGCACCAGCCCAGTTATCCCATCTAACTTCAACGTGGCTAATTGTCTCCCAGAATGGCCTCCAGCCTAAATCTGCAAGGGCCATTCAAACATACTTTTTCCCAGCTTTGCCCCTACCTGTCCCTTCCTTCCCCTCCACCTTCACCCTCCACAAGTGTCATCCATTCATCTACCCTATCAAAGATCACACACACACACACACACACACACACACACACACTCCTCAGGGCCAGCAGAAGCCTACTCAGCTATACCTCAAATATAATGTGTGAAATGACACCAGAATCTGGCTACAGAATTATTCACACATACGTATAACAAGATTTAATGCAAGTCATTTTTGTCTTATATATATTTTTTAAGAACTTTAGGATATCAAAGTTACAAATGAAATCTTCATTCCATGGAGGCAAGGGGCAGACTGTCTTACGGTAAAGCCATCATAAACTAATTTGCAGTTAGTGTGTGTACCTGATCAACCCTGCTTTATTCCTGGGCATCCTTGAATATTTCTTTCTTTTTCTGGAGATGAAATAAAACTATTCCATTTGGCCAGAATAATAATACTGTATCTCAGCTTTATTTTAATTTGCTGTTGACAGAGCTTTTTTCTGTCGCTTTTATGAATAACATCTCTTAAGAAATCATCTTTAGCATATTAGAATCTCAAGCAGAAGTTCTATTGTGGACACCTGGGGCAATTTTCTCAGATATAGGACAGACTTCAGCTGGAGTGTGAAATTAGATCTTTTTTTTTGTCTTTTTCATGTGTTCTGAAGAGTGGGGCAAATTGGTTTTATACTCCTGTTTCATAAACTCTTCTTTCATTTTGTTTTAAATCTATACAAAGCAGCTAAAAAAAATTTAAAAAGAAACTCAGCTAAAATACTAGCTCTTTTACATTTACCAACAAAAAATTAAAGAGATCAGCAAAACGACCAGATAGAGTTAATAATAACTACCCCCACCCCCCCAAAAAAGAATTAAATTCTGAGTAAGGTACCAGGGATTCCAAGATTAGCAAAACACAAATTCTGCTCTGTGATGTTCACTCTAGGGGACAGAGTATTTATCCTTCTGGAAAGAAAAGGTAAGCATCTCAGAATAGGTAATACCTTGTGGCTACTCATATAAACAAGAGCTCTTTGAACTCCTTAATAAGTTTCAAAGCTCAACAAGAGGTCCTTGGATCAAAATGCTTGAAAATCACTCTTCAAGGAAATGAAACAGAGAGTAGAAACGATGCTTTCAGAAAATTTGACTATGAAAAGGACAGACGTAGAATTATTGTAAGAAGGGAGCTCCAGGGTCAAAGATTGTGTGCGTGTGTGTGTGCATGCACGCATATGTTTTAAGGTAGATAGTATTTAAACTTGAGCATGTTTAAATAATAAGGGTAAAGGTCCATTAAGGAGAGAGATACTGTATAGGAGGTGGATGGTGTAGAGAAAATAAAACCCTTTAGAAGAAATAGAGATTGGAGAATTAGATTGGAGAAAGGACAGCTCAGTCCTTTTACCAGGGGAAAATTAGGTGAGATTGCTTCTGATGTTGAGAATATTTTGGTTTGTGTGGCAGAAGTTTGCGGAAGATATGTTATAGCTGTTAATATGCTCTGTGAATTAGGAAGTACCATTATGTGCTAAGGAGGAGGGGAAAGGTTGGGAGCAGGGGAAAAGTAGAAGTCTGGAGAGAATATGGAATATTTGAAGTGTTCTTATAGAGAATGTTAGGAACATGATGATGAAAATCAGGTAGGATTGCCAGGAAGCACCAAAAATCCTGTTGACTAACATTGAAGATCATACACTTACAGAGGACTGAATCACTGGGTTAAAATATTATTATTTTACTTTATTATGAAATATACATACAGAAAAGTTCATAAAATAAATATTTCTAATTAAAGAAATATTTCTAAAGTTAATCAATACCTTTATCCTCTTATCAGATAATAAGACTGTGGAATGCTTTCACTGAATTGACTCATTCACCATGTCATTATTATTACCATGTATTTTTATACTGTGTTTTAACTGATAATACATTATCATTTTATATAATAAGTGTACATTTACCCATATACTCATCGCTTTCTTTATTCTCCATTCCTTCTTTCATTTAAAGCCTTTCATTTGGGCTTACCCTCCTTTAGTGATGGTATATCCTGATGCAAACACTCCCTATTTTTGTTTGTCTCAAAATGATCTTATTTCACTTTTATTTTTTAAAGGTTTTTCTCAGGGTACAGAACTCTAACTTAGCAAGTGTTTTCTGTCAGCAATTTGGAGATGTCATTCTACTAACTTCTGGCTTTCATTGCTGGTATTGAGAAGTCAACAGAAAGCTTAACAGTTGCTCCTTTAGAAGTATTCTGGCATTTTTCTCTGGCTGCTTTGAATATTTTCTCTTCTTCTTTGGTGTTATGCAGTTTCATGTAAAGTACCCAGGTATGGAGTTGTACATAAGATTTGGCTGGTTTTTGCATCTTTAGATGGCTGCATTTAATCAGTTCTGCAAAACTCTCAGTCATCATGTCTTGAAATATTTCTTCTACCCCTCAAATTAAAACTCGCTCTCCCCAAATTAAAACTACATTCTACCTTCTGCCATGACCTTCACTGTCTCCTCTTCTATATTTTTGTCTCCCCATGACTTATTCTGCATATTTTTCTCATCCACAGTTTCATTCACCTTCCCATTAGGCCTCTTAGTTTAAATCCAGATCGAGTTTAATTTGGGTTACATTTTGTTGTTCATTTCTAAAAGTTTTACATGACTCCCTTTCAAGTAGGTTGGGTCAAGTTTTAGACTTTTCTGGGTTTGTGATTATTTCTTTAAGGAAAGTAAGCATAAATGTTTATAATTTGTATCCAATGCTTCCAATTTGTGAAGTCTTTGTTGATCTCTTTCTTCTGTTATTCCTAATGTTTCCTCCTTGTGATATTCTGATGCCTTGTGTACTTGATTTTATCTTAGACTATATACTTTTCACTCTCCCTGAAAATTTGTGGGGATTCTGTGAAGCCTAATATAAAGTTACCTACCTCCAAACAGGATCTGAATTTACTTCTGCCTAGAAACCACGGGCAGAGCACTGGTCTTGAACCACCTTTAGACACGTTTTTGGCTCGAGGTTTTCCTACACCCCTCAGGTATGTGAACTCATTTTGCAAATCTGCACAAAGTTTAGCCTGTGGCCACAACTTTTCAAAAAGTAATTTTTCCCTTTCTTTTGTCCCTTTTCTATGTGTAGATTCAAGGCAACTTCTCTAGCAGCTTCATTCTGACTCATCTTTCCTAGAGAACCTAGTCTTTTGTAATGTGGCATGATGTGAACAGAGTCTCTTATTATTGTAAAATGTGCACCTGATTTGGCCCTGGGCCTTAAAATTACAACCTTTTTCCCTATGAGGCCACCGACAACCAAGTGCAATTTTTTTTCAACATTAGAAAATGCCTTCTGGGCCAAGTGGCTTTAGTGTTCAGCTTACTTCTTTGAAATCCTGGTTTTCCTTAAATATTCATCTGGTCATTTTTTAAGATCTCTTAAAAGTCTTTAATCTTTTAAAAGAGATATTTTAAATATTATATCGGCAGTTTGCTATTTTCAGCAGAAGAAATTTGCCCAAATAATCTAGTCAACCATTACCAAAAGTGGAAGTCATAATATTTCTTCAAGAACACTCATGAGCACAGGTGTGGGAAGAGAGAAAATGGACATTTTGTTTCACCCAGGACTGTGGTCTTGCCAAGTAAGAATAGTATGAGTATGTGGCAAGTCAGCTGAAGGAATTAATGAAGTAGTGTTTGAAGACTCGAATTATAAAATATGAGCTGAATGAGGAGAGAAGAAAAATATGAGAGATATTTGAAACATTGAAAGTAGTTGATAAATAAAATAGAGGTCTCAAAGAATTGATATATTAGGGACAACTTAGTGAGTGACCTAAAAAAAGACAGAAAATTGTAAAAAGAGAGAGGTTTATGTATACGATTTCCACGATGAAGAAATTTATTGTGGCCATGGAAGTGGGCAGCTGAAGCACAGTAGTTGAGAAGGTTATTTTGAAAACGAGGAAACCAAATATCTCAGAAGGTTTTGAAGTCAGACATGATGAAGTCAGAAATACAAATGGGACAAAAGGCCATGAAGGAGACTCAGTGTCTTCAATGAGAGAATGAATGAGAATGGTTATTATAAAGGTAGATTTCAGGAACAAGGTACAATATAGAAGGTGGCATAGCATACCATTTCCCTCAAGAGAGCAGGAGTGTTTTCATGAAGGGTCAGGAGCAGTCACTTGAAACAGCTTTAAGAAGTAAGGTGATGCAGATTTTACATCCAATTCTGAGGAATGTCAGAAGTGGAAAATTATGACAAGGTGGATTTGAAGAAATTGTTCTGTTTTTATTGTATCACTGTAGATCCCAGTGAGAAATTAAGATTCACTTTCCTTTCTTCAAGGATCAAATAAAAATCAAGAGGAGTTTCCAGGAAATGGTAGGCCATTTAACATCAAGAAATTAGCTTTACTAATGGCTCAGGCAAGTGCTTAATAACTTCTAACATTTGGAGATCTGTAGTATAGCTGGTATGGATAATGTGGTTTACAATGAGTTTCTCTGGGAATAAAGTATGCTACATATTCTGAACAAATGAAAATGCTCAAAGAATTTCCACAGAAGTGGTCCAAGAAACCTGAGCTCACCATCAGAAACAATCACCACACTCACAAGTAAACAAGCACCTTGTAAGCCAATGAGGATAAAACAGCAGGATCAGACTTAGAGTAGCTTCATAAACTAGAATCAGCAGTACAGAATTCAAAGTAAGAATGCTAGATATGTTGAAAGAAATAAGACATATGAAATGGAAACAATAGGATAACCAGGCACATTTCAAAAAATAACCAAATAGAACTTCTAAATTTAACAACAAAAAGTAATAAAATTTAAAATTCGATTATGGGTTTAATAGCTGATTATATACAACTAAGAAATTAATGAATCAGGGGTCTGGAGAATTATGCAAAATAGAGCCCAGAGACCCTAAGAGATAAGAAAATACGAAAGAAAGTTAAGATAAATGGAGAATAAACTTATGTTAGAATCTCTCATTCTAATCAGAGTTGCAAGAGCAGAGAAGAGATAAAGGAGAGACAATATTCCAAGAGTTTATGGCTAAGAATTGGTGAAAAACAACAAATCCCAAGCAGGAAAAAACAAAACACCTGAACCCATTTTAGCAGCACCTCACTCGAAACACCAACTAGCAGATTACCTACAAAGAACTACAGCAGAGTTAAGAAAACTCTTTTTTTTCCATACAGGACCAAATAGTAAATATTTTATACTTTGCAGGTCTAACAGTTTTTTGCAACTATTGAACTCTGACGTTTTAATGCAAAAACATCCGTCAACAACACACAAATGTCTGTGACTGTGTTCCAATAAAACTTTATTTATAAAAAACAGGCAGCAGGGCTGATTTTGTTTATAAGTCACATAGCTTACCCACCTCTGAATTATACAGAATGTTCCTGATTTCTCAATAGCAAGAAGGGGCTTAGATTAAGGTCCTAAAGGTGTCTCCCCTCTCCTCCCAAAGGCCCTCTTTGCCTAAATAACCTAAATAGCCCTGTTCAGCCTGCAAAACTGGAACTAAGAGAGATCCTGATTAGTCTATCTCTCACCGAACTTGGAAGTACAAGGCAACCTTGCTAATAAATGTGGCCCAATGGACATCAGGTCTTGCCAATCAGAAAACAGCTCCCCACTTAATATCCCTGTGAAAAGTTACCCAACATGACCAAGGTTTAACCAGGTAGCTCACAGGAGGCTATCTGGAATCTGCTTTTAATCTCCTCCAGCCTTCCCATTCCCCCATCCCCAGGCCAAAGAGGGTAAGGCCTGTGGACACTCGGATGTTGGCGCATCATTTGCATAGCGGTTACCTATATTGCATATAAGAAGCTAAATAACAGACCAGTTAATGGAAAGTGGATTATGGCCATGGATTCTGTGAATATCCAAAAAGAGTAATGCCCAAAGGCAAATATATCTCTAGATGCACAACTGTGGATACTATGTGAGATGACCAGTGGATAAATAACTTTCTGAGGAATGTCCTTTCACATCAGTGCTCAAAAACAGGGCCAAAAGAGAATAACAAGGACCACAACCAAAAGTGCATCAGGCTGCAGGGGCAAAACAGAAAGCAGTGTCACAAACACCAACACACCCTGAGGAGCACATTCCCTGTTCCAGCAGGGATCCCAGGAGTTGAGGTTAGCATTAATCATCTCTCCTAATTGCTGTCAGTTAACTCTCCGGAGCCCGCTCCAGGCCAAGTCATCTTCCCATGAAACACGCTGTCTTCCCTCATAATGCATTTTCTATCTTGCCAGTAACAGAATCTGTGGCTTTGGTGTTCTTTTACAGAAACACTGATCGAATTACCCTTAGACCTTTTCGTGTGTTCTGGGTTACTGGGCACAATTCCAAAAACAAACGCTGACATTATTCTCAAATACAATACCTAGGTTTTCAAGACTGTGCAGAAGTAGACATTTCTCAGTCCTTTCAGGCTTGGCCATTGATGAAGGCACAGTCCACTCGACATCCCGTTCTCTGGCCACTCGGTTACACAGGCCACATATAATCTCATAACCTGTAAAGCAGTTCCAGTAAAAGCCCTTTATAGCCAGAGTACTCTCTGCTCTTCACTGGAGCTGTTAACAGGCCAAGTTTCTCTTAGTGTACGCCCTGCACAGTGCAGACTCGTTTCCCAGCCCTATAAATCTCATTGTGATGTCCATTCGTTCAATCCATTCACTTAAGGAGCTGCTGCCTATTTAATTAAGTGCTCAGGAAAAAAAATCACATTCTTTTTTCTCCAGTATGTTTCAGTATTTTGCAACATTTTAGAAGTTCTTTCTAGTGGCATGCGGAAAACCTGTCATTTAGACTATAAATAAGAGTAAAGACTATGACAATTATGTAGCTCATTCTCCTAATTTGACAGCTAGAGAAACTAAACCTATAGTTTAAATGATTTGTCCAAGATAACAGTGTCAGAACCAAGTAGTTTCCTACCATGTCACTCATATCTTCAAATTTGAACTTTTTAAATTTGCTTTACATTGCCAGGATTTCTATGACTTTTCCTTTTCCTACAAACACTGCTGATTACATGCTTTGCCTGCATATTTACAGAAAAAAATACATCTTTTTAAAAAATACATAGGAGTAACAGAAGCTGACAATTGAATATTCACCATGTCAATTTGACTTTCATTTGACCTTGAAGTGTCAGTGTTATTTAATGTGAAGATAGCACAGTAGATGCTGCCAAATAAAAAATTTGCTGCAATGAGCTTTTTATGAAATATTGAGGCTAAGCAGAGAAGCAGTGCCTCTGACAAAAATACTCTCAGTCAGTCCCGTCACTAAATCACGATGTGGAGGCTGCAGCTTCTCTGGGCTTTGCATCGCCAGCAATGACGTCCTGAGTGTGCTGTGCTGGGAAACAGCCAAGATCATGAGATGACCTTTGTATTGCAGACTGTGAGATCATCTTCATTCCCATGGGTTTACATGCCAAACAAAGGCTTTGTTTATGTTTAAAATCCCACGGTCTTCGAGAACTTCGTGTAAAGGTAAAAAACATCTCGTGTTAAGCAGGAAAGGAAATGGACTTTCTGCGGCTGCATGAGTGTGAGCAGTCTCGGAAGCACTCTCATTCCCTCCTCTGTTGCAGTGCTACTCAGCCGCCATCCCCCCCTCAGGTGGAAAACACAACATGGCACTTGTAGAGGAGCACAGGTTACTATTCAGATGACACCTTTCACCTACCACTCAATGAGGCCAGCCTCGTTTAGCGGAAGAAAAGAAAGTCATAACTAGAGATGCTGTAAGGGGACAACCAGGATGTGCTGCTGTGCATAAGGAGTGTGATGGTAGAGACCACCTGAGGGGCTTTCAGCTCTTCTTGTGCTATTGCCTAGGCTCTCCATATCAGATGACATTTACTGAGCAGGCACGAGGGGCTGAGGTCACAGTCACTGTTCTGCTAAAGGACTCAGGGTGAACAGCTGTCCACAGGGACAGGTTTAGGAGATAAGGGCTCTGCTGCATTCCTCCATGGATATAAAAGCCTAAGGTTTCTCTATTCAGTGGCATGAAGCAGTGGCAGAGGTGGAATGAGGCACCCAGTCCAGCTGCAGTTCAAGGGCACTCCCTGATGATACCACAGTAACATTTAGTTTCATGACTGCACTGGCCTTATGTTCTATTCCTGGCACAATGCTCGCTACTGGCCAGGATTCATTTCTTCCTATTCAGTTCAAGTTGTAGTCACATAATAAAATGCACAGTGACAAGATTTCCTGAGGCTTTCAGGTGCATTCAGCCTGGCAGGCTGTGAGTTGCTACATTTCTATGTCCAGTGGTTAAAGGAAGACACCTCTGCTCCCAGACCCCTATTGGAACACAAACAGATGCTCTCTACTATTAGTGATTCAGGAGGCAGTTGAAGATCATTTCATTCACTTATACAACAAAATACTTTAAGAGTACCAACTATGTCCCAGACATTCTACTTGGCCCTGGTTGATACAAATATTAAAAAAGGCATACCCAGGAGGATCTGAGAAAGAGAGGGGAGTACCCATGTGATACAATATGGTGAGTGCAAGATTGGAGGTAAGTACAGGGTCCTCAGAGAAAGGCCATCTAACCCAGTCTGAAATGGATTATACTTTTTTAAGAGTCTGGCAGAAAAAATAAAAAGGAGGGGACAGGGATTAAAGGGTGGGCATTAAAGGCAAAAAGAAACACATAAGCAAAGTAAAGGAGCATGAAGCAGAACGCTGTGTGCCTGCAGTTGCCATGGACAAGACAGCAGATGTGTGTGTGTGACAGGGATGCGACGACCCAGAGCTAGGAAGTCAGGGAAAGGCCAGGGCAGGGAGAAATTTACGTCTTATGTCAGGAGCCTTATTCTGCAGGCACTGAGGAGCCATTGAAGGCTTTGAGCAGGAGAGGGACAGAGTCAGTTTGCACTCCTGAAAGCTCCCTCTGGAAGCAGTGTGGCTGAGAGGTCTGCTCAGGGGATGAGACTAACAGGAGGAAGAACAGTTAGGAGCTTATTTCAAAAGCTGAGATGAGTAATGACGGCCCGCATCACGACCCCTCAGAGAGCGGACCGCCAAGTCTGGAAACCATGGGCACCCCCATTTGTGCACACAGTACAATCAGCATTGAACCCACTGTAACAGATCTGCTGTGGGGAGTGTGGCAGACTTAACCTCAGAGTGTCCTCCTGAAGCAGATGGAAGCCAAGGGAGAAAAGGTGCAGACATTTCATCCACACCCCTGCTCCCTGCCAGTCTTTTCCCCAGCTGCCTACATAGGCTTCTGCTCCCATTTCACACATGCCCAGACTGACACACACCTGGCCATGGCCTTACTTGCTTCTCTTACCCAGGGGGGCTCTGCCACATCCATGTCTGCTGCTCATTTCCCCTGCCTCTGCTTACTTCTGAGGACTTGCTTCTCGTCTGTCTTCTGGCCACTGTCATTTCTGCCCCTTTCTAAATAAATCTGCCGAGTTGGCCCCTCCGCACCAGCTCAATACTGTGGCTGCTCCAATTCAGCGCAATATATTGCTCGATGGGGTGAAGAGTAAATTCTAGGTCCATTACAGAGGAAAGTGCATTGTTTCCTACTTTCTAGTAAGATACTCAGACAATGCAGCCCCACAAGGAGGGGGTTTCTAGTTGTGAGCATTGAAAGGCCAGGCCAATCCTTCTAGGACCGGAGAGTGTCTTCTCTTCATGCCCTAAGGGGTGCTGTCCTTCAAACTTCTCAAATCGCAAGTACTACTCAGTCTCTGGTCAGCCCCGACCCGCTGAGCCAAGCCTGTGCCAAGCTGTAGGTCCTCACCAGACACTGCCGAGGAGGAGGTCTTCCTGGGCCCCAGACTCGTGGTTGCCAAGTGACAGCCACTGTCATGCCACCAGCGCCCCTACTCACCCCTGGTGATAGCAGGAGCCTCTCTTCTCCTTTTCTGCCTTCATTGAAAAACCAAAAAGATATCTACACAATACAATACATCTCAGAGCTAGCTATTGAAATACACATGTGAAAGAATCTCAAAATAATTTTACTGAGTGGAAAGACTGAAGAATCCCATATTTGTAAAACTCTACTAACTTCAAATTAATCTGCGGTAACTTGAATCAGATCAGCCAGGAGAGAGGGAAACAGGCAACTTTCGGGTTTGGTGAATATGTTCATTATCTTGATGGTGGTGATGTATATAAATGACAAAGTTTATTAAATTTTACATGTTAAGAAAAAAAAGAAAAACCAAAAAGATAGAATGTGCCTGGGCACATTCTCATATATTTTGAGTTCTTTTCTCACTTCTCAACTTTCAAGACAACCAAGAAAACAATGATCTGCATGCTGCCTCCTTCCCTTCCCCACCAAGCAGCCTTGGCATTGCGTCCCGGATGCCAGCGTGAGGGAGCGGCACCTGAAACAGGGAGCCTGTGCTTTTCCCCTTCTGTCCCAGTGTCGTCTGACATTACAACTGCTGCTTTACTTTTATTTTGTTTCCTTAGACTATAAACACCTCAATGAAACTGTGTTTCCCTATTGTCCTCAGTCCTAGTAGTGTCTGAAAATCTGTAGTTGTCCAATGTATACTGGTGGAGGCAATGCATAGTGGCCATCTCCAGTGGCATGAGGGAACAGCCATTCAGTTGTTCAGTTAGACATGCCCCAAGGCATGCTGAGGGCCACACCTCTGGGATACCCATGACCTACAGGCTGCAGCTTACATGGAGAACACTCTGGCTTGGAGGTCAATATTTTCCTTTCCAGGAGAGTTGTGATCCTAGGCAGGTGTCCCTGAATAGCAGATGTTTTTTAAAAAAAACTAATCAAAAGAACAGAAAATTCTGCACAGCTTCTGGAAAGTAAGAACAAGAAAACATGTGCACCCTCTAACAAGAAGTGAGCATGCACCCTGGAAAGAGAGCATCCATGGTGATTTTAAGTGACAAGACTTGGGCTGATGCTGCACGAAAGTGCAAAAGGCAGCTTGCTTTCTTGCCCTCCCTTCTTCCTACTGGCACCATTCCCATCGCAGTTCCTGCCAGGGGGCTCAGGACACTGGAGAACATTCATAGCAACATGGAACTTGTGGGGAGGTCAGAACTGTCAGGTCACGTCAGGCCTGGCGTGAGGCCAAGCACATGGACCTGGATGAGGGGGACTATCCCAGCTGTACCCAGAGAGACCCCACGGTGTCCAAAGGGCACAGTTAACTTTAGGCATGATCTAGACCACAATTGGCATCAATCCAAATCTAGCATATGGGGGAGACTGACGTCTGGCACAGCATAGTGAGGGGCTCTGCTGATCCACTCCTCAGTGAAACTGGTGAAAATTATTTTTTTTTAAAAAAAGCAACCATTGAAAGCCTCCAGAAATGGCCCTAAGAGCAAACACTAAATGAAATATCTATTTAAGAAAATCTATGGAAATTCAATGAAAAACAGTGAGAGTCACCCCAGCCACCACCTTTATAGATGTTCCTGAAAACTCTTCCCCCACCTCCCCTCTGGATACTGTCAGTTTGTGCTTAGTTTCAGTGTTTCTGGTTCTATTTTGCTTGGTTGTTTGTTTTGTTGATAAACAACAATAAAGAAAAAAAAGGAAAAAACAGTGAGAGTCTGTGGAACCTGCTGCCCACTCTCAGCACAGCAAGGTGAAGATTTCATTCCAGATGGCTGCGGTCTCGAGCACAGGGCTCCCTCTTCCCCCAGCTCTGAGGCAGAAGGCTTTCTTTCCTGGAGAAGTAGGACTTCAGCATTTCTCAACCCGCCCCAGAAACGAAATCCCAGGCTAGTGCAGTAGAGAGGTGGGGGCTTCTTTCGCCTGCCCAGCCCCCACTTGCAGAACACAAGCTCTGTCTTGAGTGCATAGGGCAAGAACAAAGGGAACCTGGTTGCCCTCATCCTGGCTCATGACGCAGTGGTCCGTGCTAGCAGAGACAGGCCAAGGGGACTTCCGATTGCTGCCTCTGCCCCCCACTGAGCACTGAGCACTAGAACAGGGCTGTCACACACCTTTGGTGCTGCCCCTACGCCTACCTCTAGGTCCTGATTCAGACATTTTTGCCTAGGAGAAGCAGATTGTAAAACAGATAGTTCCTAATCTCTTCCCAAAGGAACTGACTTTATTTGCAATGGAGAACGGAGAAATTCAAATCTAAGAACCTCTCAAGAACAGTGGAGGTTGTTGTGAACGTAATTGAGAGATTTACAGGTTGGATGAAGATACAGCCTGGACTGTAGGCCAGCTAGTTTACAGGAAGGGGGGTACGAGAGAGCAGGGGATCATAACAAATGGCAAACACGGACCTCAGAAACTACTCCATCAAAGCAGCCACAGTTTGATTGGATTAGTTTGTATCTAAAATTTCCAGTCTCCACTCTTACCCCACCCCCGCCAATATTATGAAACACGCAAATAGGAAAATATGACCCATATACAGGGGAAAAATACCAGCAACACAAATTGCCTGTGAGAGCAACTGAACAATGGATTTAACAAAAAATAACCTCAAAATAGCCATCATAAATATCATCACAGAACTAAAGGGAAATAGAGAATAGCAATAAAGAGATCAAAATTATAAAAATGAAACAAATGGAAATTCTGGAATTGAAAAAATATAAAATAGCTATCTAAAAATATTTAGGAAGTCCACAACAGGGACTAAAATCTTGGAAGCGGCCAGAAGAAATGACTGTCCTGTACCCAGGAACCCCTAGGGCAGTAACCACTGACATTGGAAGAAACAATGTAAGCCAGAAGGCAGAGGGCCATATATACAGTGGTGCTCAAAGAAAAGAGAAACTGCCAACCGAGAACCCCACCCATATCCAGCAAAGCGATTTTTCAGAACCAAAGGTAAACTGAAGATTTCTCCAGATAAACAAAAACTGAGAGAATTTATTGCTAGCAGACTCACTTATAAGAAATACTAAAGAAAGTTCTTTAGGATAAAAGCAAGTGACCTACAACAATTCAAATACACACACACAGAAACATCAGTAAAGGTAATTCTGTAATTATAAAAAGAAAGGTTTTTTTTTTTTGTTTTTTTTTTTCCTCTGTATGG
>VMDR010005725.1:0-49589 GCA_007922815.1 Macrotus californicus
AGCATAAATGGTAGGTAGAAGATAGACAGGGGGAGGTTAAGAATAGTATAGGAAATGTCGAAGCCAAAGAACTCATATATATGACCCATGGACATGAACTAAAGAGGGGGAGTGTGGGGGGAAGGGGTGTGCAGCGAGGGGGTGGGGGGAGGAGATGGGACAACTGTAATAGTATAATCAATAAAATATATTAAAAAGAAAAAAAAAAGAAAGCTTATATAAAAATCCAACTTCCCGTTTCTCCTGAACAATCAGCAGATCCTGTAAATGATTCAGCACTTCTGAGACGTAACATTCAGTTGGTTCTGAGTACCAGGTATTCATTTTAGATATTGTCTGCAATTCTCCACTTTGCCATAATCCCCACCAATCCCCAATGCTCCCTGACACTGCAGTCATGGCTTTTCTTTCTCCTCCCCTCAAATCTAGCAGGTCCCTTTATTTCCCTCTTATTCTTTCCATTTAGCCACTTTAGGTGGGCTTTCTGATACAGAGAGTAGTAAAAGCCAGAAGAGGAGAGGCTTGCATTCAAGAAGCTACCATGCCACTAATCAGTTCTGTGATCTCGGTCCACCCATTAACCTCTCTGAACCTCAGATTCCTCTTCTGTCACATGGGAATGATGAATAGTTTGGGGAAGATTGAATAAAATAGTCCATGAGATTATGCTCAGTAAATGTTAACTAACCCCAAGACAATCTTAAAAATATTTCCTAAAGGAATTTTGCTACTTCTGGTCACAATGACGACACAGGCAAACATGGCATGCCTCTTCACACAACCACATCAAAATTACAGCTGAAATATAGAACAACCATCATGCAGAATTTTCAGAAATTGAGTTGAATAGAAGTCTGACAACTATAGAATTAAAGAAGACACATCCATCCAGACTGGTAGGAGGGGCACAGACATGGAACGGAGTGGTCACTTACCTATGTATGGTAGATAAAAATTTGGGAGGGATATCTTGGGAGTGAGGAGGCCTAGCCCCACACCAGGCCCCCCCAGGTCCAGGGCTCTAGTGCCAGAAAGATAAGGCCCCACAACTTCTCGCTGCAAAAACCAGCGGGGATTGAGTTGGTAGAAGAATCTCCTGGACTCCCACGCAGTTCCTCTTAAGGAAGCACACATGGACTCACCTACTCAGATGTACTGGTATACTGAGAGAAACTGAAGTAACAGGTATCAAGGTGAGCAGAGGTCATTGTCTCTTTTCTAAACCCTCCCCCAACAGAGTCACAGAGCCAGCAAGCTGGTGCCATATCTGAGACTCCATCAACCTGGCTAACACTGATCTGCCTTGAGTCTCCCCCAGAGACTCCGCCTCACCCAATTTACAGGCCCACCCAAGCTGGTTTTCCATATGAATGGCTGGTCTTGGCTCATACCACACAACTACCTAAATCTTCTCAAACAAGCAACAGCTGGCCTCAGTGAGCCCCAGGCCTGGCACTAGCAGCAGCCAACTTAGATTCACAGCTTAGCTTCATTTGCGAATCTCCAAGCCCAGCACAAGTAGCAGCTATCTCAGATTGCTTTATAGCTCAGGCAGGGTGCCCCAGGCAAAACACAGCTGGGGGCTGACCTTGGCCTGCACCACCCAGGAAACCCCAGGGCCAGAATACCCAGTAGAAAGCTACAGAACACACAGAAGCACTACCACCCTGCCCCTGCCCCTGCCCCTGCCCCTGCACAGCTGATCCTCCACAGAGGGCAGAGGTTGGTGGTCAGTGGTCACAGCCAGTCCTTGCAGCTGACTGGCTTGGGTAAGTCCCTCCCTTGATCTGCCAACAGCAACCAAGGCTCAACTACAAGAAGAGGGTGTACTTAGCCCACACAAAGGGCACAACTTAACTACCTAGCTTGGGTGATACGGGAGGCTGTGCCACTGGACCCTACAGGACACCTACTATAATCGGCCACACTACCAAGACATGAAGTCAAAGAAGCTCTACCTGATACATAGAAACAAACACAGGGAGGCTGCCAAAACAAGGAGACAAAGAAACATGGCCCAAATGAAAGAACAGATCAAAACTCCAGAAAAAGAGCTAAATGAAATAGAGATAAGCAATCTATCCGATGCAGAGTTCAAAACACTGGTTATAAGAATGCTCAAGGAACTTAGTGAGGACCTCAGCAGCATAAAAAAGACTAAGTCAGAAATGAAGGATACACTAATAGAAACAAAGAACAATTTATAGGGAATCAACAGTAAAGTGGATGAAGCTGAGAATCAAATCAATGATTTGGAACATAAGGAAGCAAAAAACAACCACTCAGAACAACAAGAAGAAAAAAGAATCCAAACAAATGAAGATAGTATAAGCTGCCTCTGGGATAGTATAAGCTGCCTCAAGAGGTTCAACATTCACATCATAGGGGTGTCAGAAGGAGAAGAGAAAGAGCAAGAAATTGGAAATCTATTTGAAAAAATAATGAAAGAAAACTTCCCTAATTTGGTGAAGGAAACAAACATGCAAGTCCAGGAAGCACAGAGTCCCAAACAAGATGGATGCAAAGAAGCCCACTCCAAATACATCATAATTAAAATGACATAGGTTAAAGATAAAGAGAGGATCTTAAAAGCAGCAGGAGAAACGAAGTTAGTTACCTATAGGGGAGTCCCCATAAGACTGTCTGCTGATTTCTCAAAAGAAACTTTGCAGGCTAGAAGGGATTGGCAAGGAATATTCAAAGTCATGAAAAGCAGGGACCCACAGCCAAAACTGCTCTATCCAGGAAAGATATCATTAGAATCGAAGGGCAGATAAAGAGCTTCCCAGACAGGGAAAACTAAAGGAGTTCATTATCACCAAACCATTATTATATGAAATGTTAAAGAGAACTATTTAAGAAAAATAAGATAAAAACTATGAACAATAAAATGACAAAAATACATATTTAGATTCAACAGTTGAATCTAAAAAATAAATTAAGCAAACAAGAACAGAGAATCAGATATGGAGAGTATTTGATAGTTGCCAGATGGGAAGGGGCTACTGGGGAATGGGTGAAGAGGTGAGGGGATTAAGAAGTACAAATAGGTAGTTACAGAATAGCCTCCATGGGGATGTAAAGTACAGGATAGGAAATGGAGTAGCCAAAGAACTTATCCGCATGACCCATGGACATGAACCATTAAGGGGATTGTCTAAGGGAGTGGAAAGTGCTGAGTGGAGGGGGGAAAGTGGAAAAAGTCAGGACAACTGTAATAGCATAATCAATAAAATACAGTTTAAAGCAAGAAATTTTGCTCCCCCATTCATAGATGATGCTATAACTGACCATGCACCTATAACCTGTCATATCCATTCTCACAGTTAACTTGTCTAATCCCCTGTATCCTTTTCTACAGCATTTCCCCTTCTTTCGTTCCTTCTTTAGCCAAGTGACTTTTTAAATTGTGCTTCACACCATTTCAAGATTACTGTAATTACACAAGAATGTCTTTCATAATGTGAAATGGAACAATTGAGTAAAATGTGCAAAGATCTTTTTTTCTTGACTTTGATCTAAGAATCAGCTGTGGTTCCAGTATATGTACCTGAAGGTACAATGGGGAATGGAGCTTTGAGTCCCAAGGGTGAAAATAAATGGGAACCCTTGAGCTGGATGTAGGTTCCCAGACCTGACAACCTCAAAATGAGAAAAAATGACCCATGGTGGCCCTTACAGAAATACATGACCTGCATTTTGGCAAAAGCATATAATTCTAATAAAATTACTCAGAGTGGTGAATGGATTTCTCCTTGAATGAATGAGAAAGGCTGAGATAAAATTTTTGTTTTGCCTGCTGAGTTCTCTGTAAGGTTTCTCTGTTTGGACCAAGTGTTGGAAGGGATTTGCTCACTTGGAGTTCAGATTAACCGCTGTGTCCATCCTGTGGATAAACAGGTGATGGGAAATGGGTGTTTGTTTAGAAGTTGTGCTCTGGAGTAAACAGACAGGGAAGGAAGTCAGTATGCTACCACAACCCAAACACTGACCATGAACCAGGTGTCCATCTCATTCTGATTGAGTTAGCCAATGCCCTTTTTGTTCTGCTTGTTAAGTCCTAGCTCAAAGCCTTATTGCATTTAATGGTGTAAACATCAGCACTTACTGGGGAGGCGGAGAGGATGTCTCTCATTGGTACTATCTTCATGTGTTCCTTTCTATTGGGAGTTTACTTCCCAAGTTCTAGATGTGGCAAAGAGGTTCCCAGGTTTTCTGAAGAGCAAAACTCAAGGCTGCTTAGCAGGACATTGGAAATGCAGGACCTGCTGCCTTGGAACAGATGCTGCCAGTTAAGAATAGATTTCTAAGTGTTTCTGGATGCTCAGGCACAGCTGAGCTATTTTACTGTCTGTGGCTGGTCTAACACTTTGAGAACAGCTCCCCTAGTGCAGTGAGAATACAGAACACAGGAGATGGTTGTTGAGTTAGACATCCTGGGGGCTTTGAGTAGACAGTCTGTTTTGGGAACTTGTTCTGAGAATTCTGGAATCCAATCATTCCAGATACTGAGTGTGTCCTAAGCTCCTTACCTTTCCTGCTGGAAGGCAAGGAACACAGGCAGACAGGCTGTGGGACAAAACCTGGGTCCACTGTTGCCATTTTGTGGTCTTAGGCAAGTCACTTCAATCTCTCAGAGCCTCAGTTTTCCTATTTCGCAGACAGGGATCACTGGATTAAATGAGATGAGGGGGGAGCAAATTATGTATGCTTGTATCACTCACTGTATGCCTGATGTCTGGTATACAGCAGATGCTCAAGAAATTTCAGTTCTCTTTTCTTTTTATGATGCCCACCTATTTGCTGCCCTAGCAGAAAGTCTTTTGAAGTCATGGAAAGAGTGTTTAATATTTTATGTTACCCATCACTTACTTTCTCTTTTTTAAAGCATTATAGATCTTTTCTAAGAGGTCAAGAAGGCTCTAAGAAGATTAAATCAGCATGTAAATTTCAACTTAATTCCAAACTAAGCCCATTAAAAGACCTTTATTCGCAGAGAAGCTGCAGACTGTGTCAGGAGCACAAGCACAGGAGCTGCGTGCAAACGTCTGCTGGGGCCACAGGGCTGCAGGCCTTGGTGCGCTTTCCAACTTGCACGCACATTAGAATCGCCTGCAGTCCTTGTTAAAACAGCTTGTTAGGTGGGACCTGAACGTTTGCATATCTTACAGTTACCAGATGTTGCTGATGCTCCTGGTCTGGGGACCACACTTGGAGAACCACAGCTTAGCAGCAGGAGGCATGCATGCAGGCAGTGTGGACTCCTGGGTTCTGGGCCCATCGTTCTTGAAAGAGCTGTGTGATTTGGCAAGTCGCTTAAGTCCCACAAGACAGGACTTCCCCTTTGTTTACCAATAGGAAAAATGTATAAGTTAGAGCAAAGCTTCTTAATCTTTGTCCTATAGTGGGTGGTACCCAGTCCCTGCTAGATGATGGAGGGCACATCTGAAACCCATCCACAGGGTCTGCCACACAGGTTGGGAAAGTCTGACCAAGTGATTAAAAGCAAGTGCTTTCAAGGCCTGGAACTCTTAGGGTAAGTCCTTACTCTGTCTCTCCATGAGGTCTTGCAGCTGTTCACCTTCATCTGAGTCTTGGTTTTGCCAGCTTGCAATGGGCACAGTGCTTGTGCCTCTGTCATAGGTTTGTGGTGAATATCAAGTGAGGTAAGGTATGTAGAGTGCTTGGCATGCAGTGGTTTGCACATAGTGAGTGCCAATGTATATCAGATAGTACTTCTTATTATTAGCTGTTATTACTTCCATTTCTAAAATTCTGTGATTCATTCCTATGCCTATCTTATACCTTAGTGGAAGATGGGGGAAGTGCTCTTAAAGAATTCTTCTCAAATTTAATATGAACGTGGGGATCTTATTAAAGTGCTGACTCTGATCCAATAGGTCTGGTGTGGGGCCTGAGATTCTGCATTTCTAAGCCACTCTCAGGTGATACTCATGCTCCCGGTCCATGGTGCTATGCTGTGTGTAGCAAGGCTCTTCAGCGGTCATCATTGAACTTGGGTGCACATTGGAATTGTTTGGGGGTCTTTTAACAACTCCAGGTCATACTCCAAACCAATTAAATCACACTCTCTGGAGGTAGGATACAAACACCGGTGGTGGTTGGGGCTCCCCAGGTGGTCTCATGGGTACCTGGTTTCAGCGGTGCTGGTTCTCAAGTTGGCTGCGGGTTGGACAGCTTTGAAAAATAGTGATGCTTGAGTCCCACTCCCAAAGATTCTGATTGGGTCTCTGCTGAGGCATAACCAGTAGAGTTTTTAAAAGCTTGCTGATGATTCTAATGAGCAGCAACATTTGAGAATCTCCCTCCAAAGTTTAAAGCGCTCTTTAGTAAGGCATAGGGAGAAGTCAGTTTGATCCGTATTGCAGGAGCTTGAAGTAATTCATTTCCCCTCAGATGGACTTCCTTTTCACTAGAAGATATGGGCTAAAATATGGCCAAACTAGAAAGTTTTTACCCTTGTTTTAAAGGCAAAAACCCTGGTTAACATCTGCATTCAGGAAGCCATGTTACCCAGTAGCTCAGAAAAAGGCCCAAGAAAGACCGTTGAGCTTCTAATCCCTCCCACCAGTGCCCTTGGTGTGACCCAGGGAAATCTTTTCTATTAAACTTTGTGTAAAGGTTTATGTTTCCATATTTTCTCATTCGCTAAACCTGGCTAATCCTACGAAGTGACCACAGGACTGGTATGTGGTCAGATGTGGCTTTAAAAACACTCCTGCTGAACGTCTCCCAAATTGTTCTGATTTCCTGACTAAATTTGGGCTTTTATGCAAAATGCATACTTTGAGTCTTGAAAATAAATCATATTTAAACTATACTCTTCTATTTCTTTCTTTAATGGTACCAATTACTTACTGTTCTTTTCATGCAATGTTTAGGCTTAATGTACCCCAGAGATTCGGAGAAATCAGCAAGAGGACACAAATGAGTTTTTAAAAGCTGTTGCAAGAAGACTGGCCATGTGGCAGTGAGTCTTTTTCTTCATGTCCTGGTGGACAGTCCCCCACCTCTCCATTTGGTGCCCATGGTCCCCCAGCCTGCACTTCTGTATGCAGCCTATATTTTAGCAATACGAAATGAGCCCATCTTTGTTTCTCTAGCACTTAGCACCCTGCCTAAAATATAGTAGGTGCTTAAGAAATTCCTATCAAACAACTGAATGAGTGGCAGGAAGACGTAAAATCAGGTAGCACAAGAAGAGGCAAAGGACTCCAGAAAACAGAAAGGATATGAAAACAAGGTATTGTTAAAGAGAATGAAGTTAAAGGAGATGCAGGAAAGGCCAGGAGTCCCGATGAGGTTTTGTGGAGTGGGGAGGACACGCGATCCCTGAAGTAGTCAGAGGAACAGTGAGAAGTGACAGGAGAGAAAGAAACAGGGAAGTGACTGATGAGGGACAGAGAGAAGTTGGAGACAGAGCAAGAGGAGTGAAGACTAGGAAGGAGACTGGGGAGAGGGGGAGAGGGTCATAAAGGAGCCTCACATGAAAAGAGCCTCACATGGACCCAGAGTGTGGGTCTGCTGGTCTTTCTCTTTACTGGGGACAGACAGGAGTGGCTCAGGCCTGATATAGGCATGTCTGGAGGGTGGGTTACTGTCAGGGATCATCACCTTTTCTGGAATTAAATGTTTTCAAATTGCATAATCTTCCTTGTTTGCAATTATTCTCCACAAGAGTCCCTCCCACGGTGCAAATCCAACTCAGTGAAGCCCCAGACATCCACTACTAACACCACAGATGACTCCTTGGCAGGCTTGCCTGCCCTCCCTTTCCCACCCGCCACATCCGGCCCTTCCCCTGCAGAAGCACTAGGGACCTCCAGGCATTTCCCTTCTGACTTCCAGGCACTTCTGTGGCCCACTTCCTGTCCCCATACATCCTCAGCCAGCCTGCTCACAGCCATTGTGCAAATAGAAAAAGGGGCCTTTGGAGGTCCTGGGCAGATGACTTAGAGAAAGGTACAGGTGAGACAAAACGAGACAAGTGTCACTGAGTCAGAGACTCTACAAGAAGCTGTGTGTGTGTGTGTGTGTGTGTGTGTGTGAGAGAGAGAGAGAGAGAGAGAGAGACAAAGAGAGAAAGAGAGATTGGGAAGGGTGTGTATATGTTGAGGATTGTTTGGGGAAACTTTCTGATAGAAGGTGATATTTAAATTGAGTTTCCAAAGATGCGCAAATGTTTTCTTTTTTCCAGGTGTTTTTTTGTAGGGGAAGGTGGAGTGAGGGGAGAAGCCTTCAGGGTCAGGAACAGCACGTGCAAGGAGCAGAGGTGGGAAACAGTTTGGTATTGAGTATTATTGTGGTGTGTTTGTATGAAAGGCTTTGAGAGGGGACTGAGTAGTGATGAGGTGAGAACAGGCGGGAAGAACTGGGCCATGAAGAAACTAGAATGTCAGGCTTATAACCCAGATGTCACCTTATAGGAAATAAGGGGTGTCTGGTTTTAAGCAGGGTTCAGACACATAGAGATTTGCATTTGGGAATGAATGATTACTTTGGAAAGGTATTATTATTTGCATTTTACATGTGAGTAAAGTCAGACTCAAAGGGCTGTTTATAAATGACCTGCTCTGTGTCACACTGTTAATGGCAGAGCCAGAACCTGTCTCCTTTTCTGGGTGACCTCCAGGAGATTCCCTTTGCAGAACTTGCTAGGCCCATCCCACTTCCCTCAAAAGACAAAAAGGACAAAATTCAGGAAAGCACGGATATTGCCCCTTGAGCCCCCAAAGAGGTGATTTAAAAAACTTGTTTCTTCCATTTTTTAAGAGGACTTTATTCAAAACCAAGCTTGGGAGCCTATTGGCATTGGTTTGCAGAAAACATTTACGCTGAGTGTCAGCTGAGCAGAGGGAAAGAGGACTTGGCCGTACCTTAGTTCTCCATGGGAAGACAGCAACTACAGGCCGCTCCTAATTGCCCACCCGTTTATACAGGTCTGTCTATGATAAAATGGAATTTTTTCAGCCTTTTTCTCCTTTTCCTATCTCCCATCCATAGGTGAGATTTCTACCAGGTGGAGAAATGGCCTTGGGGAGAATAGAGAGATAAGAAAGAGCCTCACAAACCTTAACCAGGAGGTTAAACTTCTGAATCAAGAGCTGGCCAAGCCACCCAGGAAACGCCCCCCTTCATGGCTGTGCCTGGGAAGGGCCTTTGTGTAACTCCAACAGGAAGAAACATATGAACTAACAGGGGACTGCAACTCTTGTCTGAGACGTGGAACTGAGAGGGGCCCCCAAAGTCTTAATCATCCGGAGTTTTGTAAGAGCAGTACTCTGGGACAAGAGGGGCCATTTATGCCTTGTTCAGACATGGCTTCATTTGGGTGACATTTGGTCCTTTGTCAAGAACTTGGTTTCGAGCTGACAGACTTGATAAAAGTCCAGCTAAGGCTGCTTCAAATTGAGACAGCCAAATTCTATCTTTAGAGAGGCTAATAAGTTACTGTTATCACTGTTGATAAGGCTGAATCTCTTTGAGGTTTCTCAACAAAATAATGTGAATAATGACTTTTCCCAAAATGTTCCCTCAGACATTCAAAATTCATGTCTTATTAGTAACTTTTTAAAAAGTTTGGTTCAACAACCCCTTCCTTCTTGAGAATATTCCTATTACAATTTAAATCAGCGGCATTAAATGCCTTGGTTTTAACACACAGTTCTTTCCAACGCTGAGTGTTTGCCTGTCAGCCCAGGTGGAGAGCATTCCCACCTTTAGGTCACAACTCACCCCCCATCCCAACACACATACAACATACACTCACATTAACTCACACTCACATACACACACACTCGCATACTCTCACACACTCCCAAACACACACACTCTTTGGCATTCTAGTTCCTCCTGTTGGTGACTGCTCAGTTATATTTATAACTTTATAACAGGGCCAGCCAATTGATTTGGGTCTATGGATAAACATTCTGGAGAATATCTTATATTTTGATATCTAATTGCAGACTAAATGTCAAGACTGTATTGAATTTTGGGGATGAAGAAAAAGATTTCCTTTTCCTTTGCTCAGGCAGAGAGAAGGCAAAGTCACAACTTTTATATAAATATCTATGTGCTCAAGAATCCTAAATGCCAATCAATGTGGGACATTTGGGTAGGTTGAAAAGGGAGAGTTGAGGGCAAGTTTTTGAGAAGCTCCATTAGGCATTGCTTCTGCTGCTTCTCACCATGCTCTAGCAGGGGACCCTCTCCCTGAGTCACACTTACTTTGCTGGGCGGCAGCCGCTACTGATGGTGATGATGACAGCAATAGATGTACTGAGTGCTAAGCCCTTTTTATTCTTTGCTTTACTTATTTATACCATATAAGGTATGCAATGCTGTTTTATAGCAGAGAAAACAAAGTTCAGAGAAGTTAGATATATTTCTCAGTCACACAGCTCATAAGTGGTAGAAACCAGGACCTGAGCCAGGTCTCTTTGTCCTTAAAGTCCTGAAGGCAATTTTTGTTGACTTGATAAAAGCTCACAATTATTTATTTTTCATTCTTTTTAAGACAGGAATGCTGGCGGAGGTGAACTGATAGGAAGAGAAAGTCCAGGGAAGAGGCTGTCTATGAAAATATAAGTACAATAGCGTGAAATGGTCTCAAGGAAATCTTTTGGAAAATTTGACAGATCTGGTTAAGGAAAGTCAATTCTATTTAAAGCCCATGACCAGAACTAATTGCCCATCATGTCGTAAAGGAAAAGACTGAAGGTAAAAAGCAGTAGACCCTTGGTCAGCAGCAGCCTGGCAGACTCACAGCTCAAGTCACATAACTGTCTCCTCAGCTGCTCTCCTGGATTGTCTCAATCCCTCAGCTGTCAAGCCGGGGAGAAGAATGTTTGCTATTTGTCAAATTCATATTTATTTGAGAATGGACAAAGAAGTCTAATGAAACCTCCTTTTGGGTAGGTTCCTTGGTGATTTAATCAGACTACAAACTTTTATTTTTTTTCTCCTTGTGTGAATGGTCTAAAAAAAAATCATAAAGATGGAATTCCTTAAAAAAATTCCCAAAATGTGACACTGAGAAACGGACACTGTTTTCCTTACTATGCCAAAATCCAGCCTTACTTTCTTCCTGAAAGTTCTAATGCACCTTGGGAGCACCACCAGGAGGCGTGGGGGAGCACAGGCCTGGATAAGAGCAGAGCTCTGTTGACAGAAGGCTAAGGGCTTTCCGGAAGACCTGGCCCCTTCCGCCATCACTCCAGCACCCACATGCTTTCCAGCTAAGCCTGGGGGCCTGCACCATGAACCCACCTGCTTCCAGTTTACTGCCTAGAATTTCACTCAAGGGTAACATTTATACCCACTTCCTAAAATTACTGCAAGAATTAAATGAGATGGTGCATGTAAAGTGCTAATACCATGTCTGGCATGCAGTAAGTACTCAAAAGTTCACTATTATTATATCTTCAAAAAATTTCTCACCCTGGCTGGTGTGGCTCAGTGGATTGAGCGCTGGCCTGCAAACCAAAGGTCACTGATTCAATTCTCAGTCAGGGCATATGCCTGGATTCCAGGCCAGGTCCCCAGTCAGGGAATGCTAGAGGTAATCACATATTGATGTTTCTCTCCCTCTCTTTTTCCCTCCCCTCCCTTTTCTCTAAAAATAAATAAATAAGGTGTTAAAGAAATTTCTCCGCTTGCCTGTAAGCTCTGTGAAGGTGAGTATGATGTTCTTGTTGGTGAATCACCAAGGCCTAACACAGTGATAGGCACAGGGCACAAATTCAATAAATGCCTGTGAAACAAATATATAGGACCCAGCCTCTTCTGCCTGGGATGCTGCCATGACCTGGTCTCCTTGGGTATCTTCTTATCCCTCCACACATTCCCACACTGTAGCCAGGGTGATGATTCTAAATTAGAAGTACTATGTCTACAGCTTCTTTGGCATAAAATCCAGCTCTGGGACCTGGTGAACTTGGCCCACTTACTTTCTGGTCTCTGCTTCTCCACTGCCTTGTCTTTCCCTACTCCAGGCCTTTCTCAAACATTCTTCTTTCTTTCTCCGTATCTTTCCTCCTGACATGCAAACATGTTTTCTTCCTGTGGTTGTGTCTATGCAGCTTTCAGGTCTCAGAAATCTTACTTCCTTAAGGGGGTCATCCCCATTCTCTGAAGTTATATTGAGCTATTTTCCCCTCTTTCTCCTCTTCTATAACACTTATAGAGCCATAGTTCATTCTTTCTAACAGCAGATAGCTCAGTCATCACTGGCGTAGGCTCCCTAGGGCAGATTATGCTCATCTCTACCCAGCTCTGTATTGGTAGATTGACATCAGCCAGGGTGGGAGTATTTACACCATGGAAATTGGTGTATGCTACAAAGCAATTTTTAATTTTTTTCCAGATGGCTGATTATTAAACATTTATTAGTACACCATTGGCTAGTTCCACAAGGGTTGGAGGAATCCCAGTCCATCCCACAGATCCTGGCTTATAATAGGCTTCTAGAAAAAATTATGGAATTAAATGAACAAAAATTGAAACTGAACTGTGAGATATATATATATATCTTGACAATGATTTCAAGAAGTTAGTTTTGTTTCCCTTATTTTTCAAGTAAGGAACTTTAGGCTCAGGAAAGTGACTTATTCAATGTCACAAAGTGAATACGATGAAGATTCCTTGACCTGCACCCTGGGGCTCTTCTCTAGCCTGTTGCCTTCTGCTCTTGGCTGTCTGCACCCTCACTGTCTCCAGCCTGGCTTGGGTACCAAGCAGACTTGTCTCTCTGGATTTACTTGCCTGGTCCCCAGTCCCACAATAACAGCAAGTTGGCTGCCCACCCTCTGCCTGGATCAAGATCTTTAGCCTGCCCTTTGGATGTGCCCAGCATCTGGGGACCTACATGTGACCCAGTGGGCACAGGACATGGAATGACAGATAAAGGTTGGGAAACCTCTGGAACTCCATGCCTGCAACCCAGCTTTAGGGTAGCCAAATCATCTCGGTTTGCCTGAGACTGTTCTGATTTTAGCACTGAAAACCTCTTGTCATGAGAATCCCCTTCAGTCCCAGGAAAACTGGGTGATTGGTCACCCTACTCAGAGCATAGAAAGATCTGAGACCATCAGAGGAAGGGAAATCCCAAAGGGGTTTTGAAAGCATAGCATCCTTTTAGCCACTCCTTTAGGTCCACCTTTACAATCCCTGCTGATTCTGTGTCCCCATCTTTATGGGTGGCCAGAACCTAGAGCAAGTCACTTAATTTCTCTAAGCCCTTGTTGATATATCTACGATATGGAGATGAGAACCAGCTACATAATTTGCGGGGCTCAGTATAAAATTAAAATGTAGGGTCCTTTGTTCAAAAATTATTATGAATTTCAAGATGGCGACCAAAGAGCACTGAGTGCTTTTGAATGGGAATTTCTCTGCAACTCTGCCTGTCCCAAGCTCATGATGGTGGACTTGGAGGTAAAGGATAATACCTGTCATTCAGAGCAGCAGAGATTCAATGCCCAAGGCATCAGCAGCATTGAGCATGGTGCCTAGCTCAGGGGTCATGTTCAAGGGCGGTGGTGACCATTTCTGAGCTCTGGCCTGGCTCCCCTTGGCTGCCTCAACCTCTCCCACAACAGACACGTGAATTCTTACCTTGACAGTAACCTGAACTGGGTGATCTTTTGTAAGTCACTTCAGCTTCTCCAGGCTCAGATTTTTTCCCCTCTATAAAACATAGGGATTGCAAGAAATCTCTAAAGAGCTTACCAGCTCTAAATCTGTTTCAGCCAACTCCATGACATTTATACATGAGCAAGGTCGTAATGTTTCTTTGAAAGCAGTTTCTCCTTCCCTCGGTTAGCTGAGATTCTATTTGGCCTTCAAGTTCCATTCATATCAGAGTTTCTTCCCCGAAACCCTGAATACATAAATCAGGGTTCTTGGATTATTTCTAAAGTCCCTCTGATTCAAAGGTCAACCCATTTTTCATGTGAGCCTTCTGAGGCTTGGGATGGCTGAATGCCTCGCTTGGGGCCAGATAATGAGATGGAGGAGAGTAGGAATTAAACCCATGTCCTCCACAGCATTCCAGTGTTTATTTTCTGGCTAAGGAAACATCAGTGGGTACCTTTATAATTGTACTTTGTAATTATTCTTTTACTGAAAAATTTCTCATAAAAATAAAGAGGAAGTATAAAAGCAAAAACAAAAAAAGTAGCTTTAATTTGGGTTCATTAGATGATTATTTTTTTCAGATAAGTCTCCATTTTTCTCAAACCCTGGATACCTGACCCAAGCTTGGTTTTATGATTTCTGTCATAGTTTCTATTTAGTGAGGATGAGGGTTTCCTCTCTTTGCATTTGAGTGTGGGAATCCCAGACCCTTTCTTCTCACATTTCTATACTCTAGGGTGCATAAACAGATGTTCCTTTAAAGGCATAGCTTCTTAATTTTTTATTTCTCTATATCTCAACTGGTCTTTTGGGGATATCTAATCCTGTCCTTAAACGAAAAGGTTGGAAAGAAGGAAGGAATGTTCTCAGCCGTTGCCTGGGTCTGGTTCATGAGAACTCCCACTAGACCTCTCTGTGGGGCATCTGGTCATGTGCCTGGTTGGAAATTTTTGAGCTTTTTCCAAGCGTGAGAATTAGAGTAAAAAAAAAAAAAAAGGTCTCTCTCCGTCCCTGGAAATACTGTTGCTTCCTAAAATCATGCCCACGCTACCTGTGCTGATCCTTTCACTGAGGGAGCTCTGGATGGGCAATTTAGCTCACTTTTTGAGTAATTTATTTTTTAATTTAAGGTTGTATTTTTCACAGGAACTGGCTCAGGGCCAGACAAAACATGTACTCTCTTAGTGGGAGTTAAGAGTATAATTTTATGCTCTTCCTTAGTTTAATCTTAACTTCTGCTGTGGTGGTACTGAACTGACAGATGCTTCAGAGTCAACTGGAAAGGGTTTCTTGTGCCGCCCTCCATGTTCATTGAGGTTTAGGACAAAGTGCCATTTTCTCCATTTTCAAATAGTTTAGAAAGAAGTCCAGAGGTTCCAATTTTAAGGAACTACGATTTGCCAACCAGTTTGAGTCAGCCTGCAGATGAGGTTTGTAAAGTAGGAGCAGTTTCCAGTGGGCACTTTCTTCCTTTCTCATAGGGCTGTGTACTAATTTCCCTTCTGGAAGGAGTCATGTAAATCTGGGGCTGCTATAAATTTTCAACTGGAATCATGCCAACATGAGAGCTGAGAAGCTTGGAGTGAGATGTGGGGGTGGTGTAGCCTTTACAAAAACAAAACCAGCAGGTCTTACACTTAAAAAAATCCCAGTTTAGAATTTAGGTTTGTACAAGTTTCAGAAATGGATACTTTCTGCTTCCTGCTCGCTATCCTGACACAGGGACGCTTTCTGGTTGTAGAGACTGTAGAGCTCTAGTTGTAGCTGTGCAGGTAGACGGAGCGTTCCCTAGAGGGACTGAGAAAACTAGTGGGCATAGTCCAGCGTGTGCAGAGAGGGCAGTGATGAGAATGGGTGTATCTGCAGGAACCGTGTCACGGGGCCCCTCTCATGCTCACAAGGGTGTGTAAGCACTAATAAGCATAAATGGTCATAATTTTCATGAACAGAAAATAGGAACAAAAATTTAAGTTCTAGAAAAATATTCTTTGCCCAAATCCTTGAGGGCTAAGAAAATGTCATCAAGTCAAACTGGATTGTTTATGCAGCAGGATGTTGGATGTCCTTAGCCATCTCCTTTTAGAGATCAGGAAATGGGTGCCCAGAAAGGTTAAGTGAGTTGCCTGAGGTCACAAAAGGGAAGACTCTCTATGTAAACAGGCTTTCCACAGAACTTTTCCCCTCAAGTTCAGTTGAGACTAAAACTGGCTGACTATGGTTGTCTTTTCTTTAAAAGTGAGTCCATTGTGCAGTAATTGGCCCTTGGTTAACAACTAGGCCTCTTCCTAGCTTCCCAGTCTCTGGCTTATGTAGGAGGGATTATACAATAGTTTCACAAGTGAGCAGAACAACAGTGAGATGGCCCTGATAACCAAACATGAAAACAAATATGCCTTAATAATCCAGATTTTGATCATTTGGATCTACCAAGAGAAGTCATTATATGTCTGGTGAAGAGGGATGGAATCGTAAATATTCCACAATAATAAATTAATGTGCCCACTTTCCCTATTGGTTATGATCCTTTTTTTTTTTTGGTTAGTTGGAAAATTTAATGGGATAAAATTATTTAAATATCATGCTTTATCATACAGTTGTATAGCACTTAACAGTTAAATGAGAGCACATCAGCTTACCTGTTCCAAACATCTATTTCATAAGGTATGCATTCCCATTTTATAGATAAATTAAAAACATAAGGAAGAATAACTTGCTCAAGGGCATACAACTAAGTGGCAGATGTGGGGCTGACCACAGGGCTTCTTATTCCAATTCAAAATTCTTTTTCACCACATCAAAATTCAATTTTTTCAGGTTATGAGAAATCCTTTCTTAGGACCCAGATAAAATCGGACCTGACTTCTGGGCAGGTTAGTTATTCCTACCATCAATGCCTATACACGTTACCTTGCAGAACTAAACAAGAGTAGTGGGGAGGGCTAGGAGTAAGTAAAGTTGTACTAGAAGCAGGTGATATGTCATGTCTTATAACACATAGAATAAAAATATTGGGAAACTGTCTCTTCTGATTGTGTTAACAATGCTGGGGAGAGGAACTATGTACTGAATGTTCTTTTGTCTCTACTTATTGTTCTAGCTGACTTTGCTCCCCTCTGTACTGAATACCAACCCCAAACATTATAAGACCAAAGAGTGAGGATTTCTAGCTCATATTATAATTTCTCTGAGATCTTCCTAAATTCAGACTTAGAAAATATTTTGAAAATACGACATACTTTCCTACCCAATAAGGAAAAAGTTAAATGAGTTAGACCTTTTGAGGGAAGAGACACATTCTATTTGTGTACCAGAAGGTGAAAGAAAGCATTTAGCTCCAATCTTCATGGAGGAACAAAGTCTGAATGAGGACAATTTGGTCTGATAAGTCTTTTCTAAGCTACAGGGAAGCAAAGAACCCCAGGGAAATACTCAGTTGCGCTCTCACAATGTCAGGGCATATAATATAATCTACTTCTGTCAATTGCTGAACGAGCACTGATGTGTGTGTGGGGGGGGTGGGGGGGGTGGTGGTTGATGGTTGAAAATGCATTGCTACAAGGCTCAATCCAATAGAATGTGAAAGAAGCAGGAATAAACATTAAAGAGAAAACAGAAATGGCTGCCAAAATGTTGACCCTCATTGTAATGTCACAAAAACACCTCTACAAAAGATCTGGCCTTGCTGTTTTTGGAAGCGTGAGCATTTGCCTAGAAAGAGGCTGTTCTTAGATCTTTGCTCCAACCTCCATCTGATTATCTCTGAATCTGTCCCAAAGGAGAGAAGCAGGTTAACTGCCGGATGTCACACCAGGGCAGTAACATGGCCTATCCAAGTTGAGCACCGGCTCACCAGGCCAGATGATGAGATGGAGCTTAGTGAAGCCATCTGTTCCACCATCCCTCCTTTCTGTACAGTAGATGGAAACTTACTCTGTTGTAGGCAGCTGACAGAGAAGTAATATGCTGTACCTTCCTTCAAGCCACTCATTCCTTGTGGTGGCAATCCCAGCTTCCTAGACGGTCTGCTCACTTTTGAGGCCGAGTCCCTCAGGTCATTTCCTCTTTCAGTGCAGCTGCTTACTGTTTTCTAATCATATTGGGCACTTAGGGCTGACATCACCCCATACCTCTGACCAGTGCTCATACCATGATGGCTGCTTGTGCTCCATCATCCCCCGCCTTATGCTGTGGATTCGAGGAGGTCCCCAGTCCACCACCCATCCCAGAGAACAAACTTCTCTTTAGATGTACACCTCTCTTTTCAAATGCCTCCTTCACCACCATGCTGGGTCTTTCACATGGACCCAGGATGGTCCTTCAAAGTAGGTTTGGGTGTTGCTTTTGCAGGTGAGGAAATGAAGCCTCTGCTCTGTTGTGAATGAAAAATCTGCAGTTCAGTGTCTTGCTGATTCTAAGGCCATACAGCCACTCAGGGAGGGCAGGGGCTCGGTGAGGGGGAGGGTTCTATCCTAAAGGTTAAATCCTGTCCTGCCTGCCTTTTTTTAATGATTGTTTTTGTCCCCCTGTAACCATAGGAACATAGCCCCATGTGTAACTCACAAAACTTACTTAGGGCCCAGCTGGTGCGGAATTGGCAGAGCAATCTCAGCTGTAGTCCTGCTGCATTCTGGCAGCCACCATGACCAGAAACTCTGCTCTCTGTTACAAGATTTCCTTCATGCTCTCTCCCCAGAACATCAGCAGTTCTATTTCCTCCCTGGATTCTCCCCAAATGTCCCAAGTGTTATTCCCATTGTACAAATAGAGAAATCCATGTCCTAAGAGCCATGATGGGGTGATAACTCACAATCTTGAGACCTCTTGGTTTTTGGCAAACACTTCCTTCATCTTCCATTCTGGGTGGAGAAAAGGCAACATGTTCCTCTTCTCCTAGACTGTCCTGGACAATGGTTCTGGTTGCAGCGCTGCCTGTCAGGGTGGACCTGCCATTCCCGGGCAGGACCGCAGCCCAGAGCAGGGAGGCAGATGGAGCCCATTCCCCCTGACCCCACATGGGCAGAGCCCATCTCCAGTTAGTGACCGTGCCAGCCCAGGCTTGGTCCTGACCACACTACTGAAGCTGGCCTCTGTGAGGATGTGGGTGCCTGTGGGTGGGGTGCAGGGGGAGCCCTATGACCCTCCATTGACCTCCCACTGTCCTCGTGCCCACTTCTATCACAGCATTTTACCTGAGTCATGACTTCAGTCACTTTCTCCCACTGAACACTGAGCTCCTTGAGAACAGGGTTGGCATCTTTTCATTTCCATCCCTAGCAGGCAGTGTAGTTCATTAGCACATGTTTACTGTCCATAAACAGGTATTGAACAAATGCAAGAACTGTGGCTGCCTTGTACAGCTCACCTTCCTTGCTGCTGAGGTCACAAACAGCTCTAGTCCAGCAACTGTTGGGATCCCGCTCCTCCCTGCTGGTGAACCATACACTCCCCAAGGTGTGCTGGCCCTTCTCCCTCTGACCTGCCCCATTTAGGGGCTGACCTCATGGAACAGAGGTAAGGAAGTCAGCAGGCAGACCCCTGTGAAAGAGCATTGTGCTAGATTTAGGGCTGGGAGTGAATGGTTTGAATTATGTAGAGTTTTCCAGGGTTTGAAGAGGGACTATGTGAGTGACACACAGCTGTTTCCACTTAAAATTGATTGGCAAGTATCATTATAAATGAACTCAGAGTTTAAAACAAAACTCCATGGAAATGAATCATTCTAAATTATTCTAAACTGGTCAAAAAGTTTCTCCAGCTGAACACCCAAAAGATCTCCTCTAGTCCTGATTTTCCTCCCATACAGCCCTCCTGGACACTATAGTTCCTCCCATCACAGAGATGAGATGTATCCCAAGTCTTCTGGCTCCTTGTCACAAATTGTAACTGGCCCCCAGCAAATGCTCCAGCCCTGTTGGCAAAGCTGGAAGAAAAATGCGGCCTGAGACAGAGGTAGCCAAACTTGTCTCACTCCACTTTGGGGCAAGAGCCACACTCTCAGAGTTCAACTTTAGAGTGGCCCTTGGGACTCTTAGAATTGGTTGATCACAGTTCTCAACAGTGCGTTGCTGATAGGCCGGTGGGTAGTGCTGTTTGCATTAGTCCTTCAGCACCAGGGAACTTAAACATAAAATACTGTCTGATTTTCAAAATATTCTCATTAGAGAATTACGAGACTAATTCACAGAAACAAATAACCCCAGGGTGTGATACTCAAGGAAATTTCAGAGAGTGCTGTGGTTATTAATGGTCAGTCTTAGTAGAAAGCCTGATTAGAGAAGGCTAATCAAACAAAGAAAATCAATTTCTGAGAATAAATTAAATCTAAAATGTGTCAGCTGTAGACCTCAGCAAAGGTGAGTTATAGTATATCTTCTGGCCATCTAATTAATGGAAGTCACATTTTATTCCTATTATACTGGGCCCAGATTACCAAGCTCTGATCTTTCTAAGATTAGATCTTTGTAAGATACTGTTGGCTCATCCTGACAGGGCTGATGGTTGGTGAAAGCCCCTGGCAGTGACATACTCCATCTGGGGAGCGTCTGTTCTGCTCAGCTCTATAGAGCATTCTTTGTGTTTCAGGAGTTGACGTACTTTACAGGGCACGATGAGACAAAACTCAGTGGCCCACTTCTCTGTCCTCTGTTGCCTGGCACACAGAGTAAGTGCCGTGGCTGGCCCATGCCACTTAGTCACTTCCCTGTCTAGTTTTGTTTAAAACCATGTATTAGGATCGTGGTCCAGGAATTATAAAATAATAAAGACCCAGGGGATTGCTTGTTCTTGGTTAAGGAGCCTCAATGACACTTATTGTCTTTCCAATTTTAGTCTTTTATATTATCTTCTTTAATTGGAAGAATTCCTTGCAATTAAAATTCTTTATTTGGGCAGAATTAAAAATAAACCCCATGTTTGATGTTTCCCTGAGTACTGGTAGAGTGAACACAACCCTAAGGCCCTATGCTATGGAAGTCACTGGAAAGGATGGAGTCTGGGGTCTGGGTGGAGAGAAAAAGCCTCCAAATGACGGCCAGGAAGGACCTTTGGCTGGTGAAAATGAGTCAGGAAGCAGCGAAGGAAAATGGTGATACCTAGTCTCCTGGTCCAAAGCTGCAATGAGAGGGTTCTGTGACTTGTATCAGAGTTTCTGAATAGACAAGTTGAATTATATGTGGCTGAGACAGCCAGGATGGAGGGACCCTGGGGGTGGGAAGTTGGAGGGTTTGAAGCTAAGATATGAGGAGGAAATGATGCTTCATTGATATTGAACAGGTAGACACATTCCCTCCATCTTTAGACATTGAAAACTTCTTGCCCCTCACAAGACCACAGATTGGCCACATGGGCAAAGGGGATTGCCAGCTTTATTTCCCCTTATGGATGAATCTACCCAACATTTACAATGTGCAATTACTGCATGTCAAGGAGTTTGCTAGCCCATGGGAATATAGCCATAATTTTGACATAGTCCTTGCCCTCCAACTTGCTCCCACTCAAGTGGGAGAGATAAAAAGTAAACAGGTAACTTTAGTTGTGCTCAGTAGTCTGAGAGGGGCTAAATAGGAATCTCTGGGAATATATGGGACTGTCATTTAAATATTACCACACTCGGTGGCAAGAGAACCTCTCCTACATTGCAGTGCTTCCCAGAAGAGCTGGTATGCAACCAAGTGCCAAGCAGACCATATTCCATGCACTGAATTGCCTTTGACCCATGCCTTTAAGACTATATCGACAATATACCACAATGGCATTAAGAAAATACCTGCTGGACTGCATATCAGACATATAAATATGAAGTAATGCACTCCAGACACCTGGTAAATCTGTGACCATCTGACCAGGACCAAAAAACAGGACAGTGGAAAACATCAGCCTTCCTAGAGTCAGCAGCATATAAAGGACACACCAGGAAAGGAGTAGAGAAAGATGGTATTGACAATATTTTTTTAAAGGTTTTAATTACTTAATTTTAGAGAGAGGAGAAAGGAGGGAGAAAGAGAGGGAGAGAAACATTGATGTGAGAGAGAAACATTGATCCATTGCCTCTTGCACGCCACAACCAGGGACCTGGCCCACAACCCAGGCACATGCCCTGACCAGAAATCAAACTAGCGATCCTTCTGTTTGTAGGACAATACCCAACCTACTGAGCCACACAAGCCAGGGCTGGAATTGACAATAATTAAGAGCACATTTCATAGTAAGCACTTAAAACATTTTATCAGTGTTACTGCATCCATTTCCCCAACAATCCTATAAAGAAGGAACAATCCTTATTTCCATTTCATAGATTGGCAAACTGAGGCTCAGAGAGGTCAAGCAGCTTGGGTAGGCACAGTATCGTACAAACAGTAAATGTTGGGTGCAGAATTCAATTTTAGTTCTGATCCTAGGGTTGTTGTGAGGACTAAATAAATTAATATCAATACTTGCAAAGTGCTAGGAACAGGGCCCAAAATGCAACCAGAACTTGATAAGTGTAAACTATTTTTACTAACACAGAGAAATCTCTCCTACAGATCTCTCTCAAGATAAATGATCTTCCCTCAAATAACCAACCTAATGCAGACCCCTCTGTGATTAAAAAGGCACTAATTATCTGCCTCTAAAGGAGAAAAGAATTGAGGCAGGAGCTTCCCAGCTCCCTCTATCCAGCCAGGCAGCAGGCCCTCAGGGAAATAAGAACATGGTGTGCATTGTGAGGCAGCCCTCCTCAGAGTCAGGTCCTGAAGAACAGTGGGTTGTCCCAGAGCCCTCAGCTGGGAGAACTCCTAACCCGTTTGCCCCTTGCTTTTTCATCCAACCGGATGTCTCAGTGGTACCAAGATTAAAAGACTTTCCTTGGTCTAAAACCTCCTGATTCCCACACCAGCAGGAGGGTGTATTAGATATTTTTTCAGTGGGGGTCGAGAGAAGAGATGTGGTGGACCACACTTCCCATTAGTTTTTTCCAGGATGTAGACACTCTGGGCACTGGGGAAAGCAGACATTTATTTTCTTCCTTGTTTTAAAAGCAGTGTCTATAAAATGTATTACTTATTTCTAGAGATTTGAAATGTTCTGTGTTCCATTTTCTACCTTCTCCACCCATCCTAATAGTATTTCTAGAAGATTGTTACCACCAGCTGTGGGACTGGATGTTGATACGAAGATGTCTTTTTATTTTTACTTGTTCTTAGTCTACTTTCAAAAACTACACCTAAGGATGTTCCACCATTGTCTAATAAATGTTCCTAAATGCATCTCACCCTTCCTTCAACAAATCAAGACTGGGATATTTCCAAGGGAAGATGAGCAATAAATTAAACTATATGAGAAAGAAGCTATCAGGACGGTGATCTTTAAAATGAGAATGATAAGCAGGTACTTTTTATGTTATTTCTTTGAGTAACTCAAAGTAACATTCAATTAACACTGTGAAGTAAATATGAGAGAAATGTTACCAGGAGTATTTTTCTCAGGAGGAAATACACATGGAGGAAAAAAAACACTTGCTTCTTTGGAATACACAACACTGTCAAGCAGAACCTGTGACTACACACAGAGCTCACAGCTAGCCAGTAATGGTAACAGTCAAGCATCCAGAAGCATGCGTTCAACCAAATAAAACAAAACAACCCGTCAGCCATAAATGGCTGGCCTCCACGGGGTAAGGACTCTGGACTTTCCAGAGTCCCCATCACTTCTTCCTCACGTGGGAAGGGGTCTAGGTTGGTACTTCTAGTCTTTACTCTGTCTTCAATAGCTAGTTCTGCTACCTGCCCCAAGACAAGGTATAAGACCTCGTCTATGCAAATGTAGTGGTTGCTAGGATCCTTGAGACAGAGGCATTGAACAGAGTCGGGTCAAGGGAGTTAGAGACCAGAGATGCTAACATAAATCTCAGGAGAGAGGGATTTGAGCTTGGTCTTGCTAGATGGAGACTGGCGATGTGGAGAAGGAAGTGGGGAGGTGGCCAAGAAAGCATAGGTGGGACGTGCCTAAACAAAGGAGTCGGCAGGGTAAGGCTGGGTTTCAGTTGTTTCTGGTTTCATACATCACTGGCTCTGGGCCTCTGGGAAGGTCTCTTATCTTGTTGCTGATTTCTTATACAAAATAACTTTGATTTCTTCCCAAAACTGTCAAACTAAAAAAAATATATGCACTATGTAAAGATTATGGCAATTGCCACAAATTTAACCTCTTGAGGTGGCACCTAATAACATGAAAGCTCACTCACAGCAGACCCAATCGATGACTAAGCAGGCAGGAATCCTTGTCTCTGGCACCTGAATGGATGGAGAAAGTCTTTTAATAGCAGTTTGAGAGTGAACGCAAGAGAGAGACTCTGGTCCCCAAGGAGGACCCTGGGCAGCCCAGGGGGAGGCTTCTGGGTTCTCTACTTCGATGCCCTGCAGTTTCCTTGTTCACCTGGACAAAACCACTTTGGCTGTTCCCTCATGTTTCATATCTGCACATAGTAGCTAATGAATGAATCCTGCCCCCATGGTGTGGGTAGATGAATTAGTTAATGTTTGTCAAGTGCTCTGAAGATCAGAGCTCTACCTGCTGTAAAAGCTTTTTCCTGCTGTTCTTGAGCAGTCAATTGCCTTAGAAAATGAGGCCACCTCAGAGGGTGGTGGCTGCTCTCCATCTGACAGTATAAAATCTTCCCATGTTTTCATCTGTTAGAAGAAAGGGGTTTGTTTAAATAGTAGGCGGTATTTTTCTGGAAACAGCTTCTGTGAATTAGTAAAGAGGCTGCAAACTCCCATTGTATTATCATTTGTCTTTTCCCCCAGCTGACATTTGCAGTCTGTGCAAGTCACAGATTCCTGAAAGATAGATGTGCTGGGGGGAAGCTAAGTAGCAACAGTGACAAGCCACTAAGAATTTCTGCTGAAATAGAAATTTAAAATCTTGCAAGAAACATGTGCAACATTATCACAGCAAAATTGTAGGGAGAGTGGAAGCCTTTCCATATTATGCTTCTATTTTCCTAACTCTAAAATGGGCTGATAGTCCTGGACTGTTCCTTTCCTTCTCTGGCATATTGTGTGGGCTGGTGCTGTCACCTGTGTCTCTTGTTTCAAGATCTTTGCAACACACAAGCACCTGTTGTTTGCTCATAGGAGGTCTACTTAGTTCTCTGCCACCTGGATGGTATGATAGTTTTTACCAGCCCTGAAGTCGTTTTGCTTGTTTGTTCATACTGTCTCTGCACTGCACTGTGAGCTCCATGAGGGCAGGAACCTTGTTTATCTTATTCACTACAGTACCCTTACCGCCTGGGATTGGCCTGGTGCATAGTTGTGGCTTAATCAGTGTTGCTTAAATAAATTACTTCTATCCTCTATAGATTACTGCCCCAATGACAACAGAGTTCTGTTTAGAAGAGGAAGTGTCTGTATCTGAAGACACTTGTAGGTTGAATCATATCCCCCTAAAAGATATATTCAAGTTCTAACTCCTGGCACTTATGAATGTGAGCTTATTTGGAAATCAGGTCTCTGTAGATGTAATCAAGTTAAGAAGGAGTCATACTGGTGGGCCCTACATTCAACGACTGATGTCTTCAGGAGAAGAAGATTTGTACATAGAGACACATACACATAGGGCAGAAGTTGATGGGCAGTCATAGGCAGAGACTGGAATGAGGTACCTAGAAGCCAAACTGCCAATGACTGCCTCATAGCAGCCACCAGAAACTGGAAGAGGCAAGGAAGGATTCTTCTCTGAGCCCATAGATGGAAAATGGCCCTGCTGATGCTTTGATTCCAACCATCTGGACTTCTGAACTGTGAAGAAATAAATTTCTGTTGTTTGAAACTCCCCAGTTTGTGGTACTTTGTTACAAGAAAGGGAACTAATATTGCAGATCAACAAGAAACCCTTTGGGGGATTAGATGGGAAGACCTTCTGACTGTTGCTTGGAAGCCTCCAGAGCAGAGCAAGGCAGTGTGTCTTTGCTTATTGCAGATTCATCACAGTGGTGACAGACATGGATGGGGAGGGAGGGAGGTGTGTGGAAATTACTGAGGCTCTCCCTTTGTGCTGAGGAGTCCTCTGATCCACCTGGAGTCCTTCACATTCCAGGGGACATTTCTCCTGAGTTCCTTCACTTGGCATAGTCACCGTCACAGTTCTTGCCAGCTGTTTATTTATTGGCTGCCCTTCACTTTGGAGCATGGAGTTCTTACTTCGTGGGTTGTTATTCTCTGTTTCCAGTGAGACCGAGGGCTCTGGTTTGGGCACTGTGGTCTATGTGTCAATTATGCTTCAGGACATTTCCCCTCACTGTCATTATAATCACTAAGCCCCAAAGAGTCAGCTAAATATACTGTATCTATTGCTCTGAAGTTTATATTCCTTATTGTAAGTAAGAAATATTTAAAAACTCAATTACAATGTTTCTGAAACATCACTGGTTCTTGAATCTGACGTTCAGCTCCTTAGGAAGACTATGAACTCTGGAGCAGCAATCCTTAGACTTGCTTGGGTGACAGACTCTGTGAGCGTCTGGATGAGGTCATGGAGTCTTTCCCCAGACAGGTGAACATACATACAACACCTGGATGCCCCTTTAGACCCTGGGTCTCCAGTTAGGAACCTCTGCCTTGCCCTAGACAGATCATCCCCCACATCTGAGCTTGTCAGAAGAGGAAGCTACTTGACTCACTGACTTCTCAGAAGAGGAGAGGGTATGATGAAGTCCCAGCCTCTGGCTTTTGGGAAGACAGTGGAGAAGCCCTGACCTTTTCCGTTGATATCATCTGACTCTTTTTCCTTTATTTACCTAGTTCTCGTAAAAACTCCTGCTCTCCTGGGAATGGGGCTAAGATAGGGGCAGGGGAGTAGCACCAGCCTTTCCCGAAGACCCCTGAACAAGTGGGAACACCGTGGGGTCATTGTAGTACTGCCTCAGCAGCAGGTGAACCTGGTCTAACTCTCCATTCCCACAGCCTCCTTAGGTCCCGAAGCCCCAACGATACAGCCCAGTGGGAAAGTATTCTGCAGTCAGGCCAACCCGAGCTTTAATTGCATTTAGGACCTTCTGCTTACCAGTGTGTGACCCTCATCAGGAGAGTTCCTCCACCCCAGGAAGCAATACCTGCCCAAAAGGGATGAGCTAGGAGAGGATAAACAAAGGAACTGGGGCGTTGCCCAGGCAGTGTGGATGCTGAGTATGCAGTAGCTAGTTCTCCACTCATCTGCATTAAGACTCACGGCAGCTTCTTCAAAGCTGCTTCTCCGACTGTCAGCTTCATCTTCTTAAAACAATGTCACTTTCGTCATCTAAAACTTTCTCTAGAAAATTCCCCAAATCTTTTACTCTGGTTGGTCAAATTCTGGTTGGTGAAACTTGCTAGCCTATAGCATCAGCTCAGAGGGGTGTGAAAACACAGAGGGATGTGTCAACCATCACTTGGGCATGTTTTGGGGCATCATAATATGTATTGCTTTAGGACAAATCTGTTTTCTTTTTTAATTAATTTTTATTTATTGATTGGGGGGAGAGAAAAAGAGAGAGAGTAAGAGAGAGAGAGAGAGAGACATCAATTTCTGTTTTTCCAATTAGTTATGCATTCATTGGTTGATTCTTGTATGTGACCTGAACAGGGATTGGACCTGCAGCCTTGGTGTATTGGAATGATGTTTTAACCAAGTGAGCTACCTGACTAGGCAAATATGTTTTCTTTTGGTTGAATCTCTGATACCACTTGGCATTGGTTTTATGCTATTTATGCCTGCACCTGCTCTGTGAGCACTTTATGTATTTGGTGACATGAAAAGTTCAAAATGTTGTCCTGGCTGGTGCGGCTCAGTGGATTGAGTGCCGGCTTGCAAACCAAAGGGTCGCTGGTTTGATTCCCCTTCAGGGCACATGTTTGGGTTGTGGGCCAGGTCTGAGATGAAGGGCATGTGAGAGGCAATCACACATTGATGTTTCTCTCCCTCTCTTTTTCTCTCCCTTCCCCTCTCTCTAAAAATAATTAAATAAAAACTTTAAAAAAATAAAAAATCAATGAAAAGTTGTTAGCAAAAATGGAAAAAAAATATACAAATCTTGAATGTGCTGTGAAGGCAGGTTTTAACTATATTTGGACCCAATTATTGGGGAAATGAGTACTTTGTTTTTTATTTTTATTATTTATATATTTATTTATTTTTAACCCTCACCTGATGACATTTTTCCTTCCATTGCTTTATTTAAAGAGACAGGAAGGGAGAGAAGAAGGAAATGAGAGAAACATCAATATGAGAGAGAAATACCTATTGATTGCCTCCCACACATGCCTGCCCAGGTGGAGCATGTGCGCCCAAACTGGGGATTGTATGTGCAACTCAGGCCTGTGTCCTGCCCCGGAATTGAACCACAACTGTTCCACTATGGGACAAAACTCCAACCAACTGAGCCACAACTACCAAGGCGAGAAATGAATACTTTGAAGGGGATAGGGTAAAATGAGAAGAAATTCCTCCCTACATCCATTTCCCCCACTATTAGCACTTGCTGGGCACCCCTTGTTCCCAAATACCCATGTGGGTTTCATCTCACAGGCAGCCTCTAGTCCTGTAGGTATTTCTGTAGCTACCTTGTGTTGTGAGGCCCTGAACAGGGACACATTTTCTGGCAAGTGAAAGAACCGCTTGTGGACAAAGCAAGATCCTCTCTCTAGACAGCACTGGAGACAATTACTCCAGAGAGTTGTGCTAACAAACCTCAACTGGATACTCAGCCCTGCCAGATGACACTACTGTGTGTGTGTATTTTTAAAGAAAACTTGTTTTTTCTCCCTAACCTGACTTGCCTTTCTCTTCCTAGCTTCTTGTTCTACCCTCGTTGTCAGCCAGTGACCTCAGCACATAGTCCACTGAAAATAAAGAGGAACTATGTGTACAGTAGAGGAGAACCTCGTCTTCCCACCGTCAAACTCCCCCTTTGCTCCTCTTCCTTCTGCACGTTTGCTTTGCCCCCTCAAAGACTGGTCCTCCTCATGGGATCTGGACCCCATCCTCTGACACCTTCTCTGGGATTCCTTTTGTGTTCACTCTGTATCACTGCTGCCTCCCACCCTATTGAATCATTTCTGTCAGCTACATGCAGACATGATATAGTATCTCCCATGTTTAACTCTCTTCCACATTTTGCCCCATTTCTTTGCTTCCTTTTAGTGCTCAAACACTCAAGAGTTAATTTATGATCACTATCTCCACTTCCCCATTTTTCATTCACTCCTCAGTCTACCCCCAGCTAGCTTTTGCTCCACCACTCCACTGAATTTTCTCTTGTCAAGGTCAACCAATGAATGCTGTGTTTCCAGCTCCAAAGGACTCTTCTCTGTGCCACTCAGCCCCTGTCACAGTGGCTACTCTTCTCCATACACTGTCCTACCTGAGTTCTCATGACCTTCAACCCTCCTGGCTTCCTTGGCTTCCCTATTTTCAACTCATGGGCCTCTCCTTCACAGTTTGCTTTGCAAACTCCTCACCCTATAAATACAGGGCTTCCTGGAGAGTTTGTTCTGAGACCTCTTCTCTTCCCCCAAACACCATCTTTCTAAGTGACCTCATCCATAGCTTTAAATATCATCTAGAATTTAACAAATCATATATATATATATGTCTAAATGGAATTCTGGATTCCTTCGTACCCCAATCCGGTCCTCCCTAACTCTGAGAATGGCACTGCCATCCACATGGTTGCTCAAGTCAGAACCCTGGGAGTCAGTCTTGATTTCTCCTTTGTCTCATGCCACTCCCCACACCAAAGGCATGAAAGTTCATGACTCTCCTTCCAGACTAGATCTCAACACATCACAAGTCACAATTCCTTGCATACAGGCCACCAGTATGTCCTGCCTGCCATAATGCCACAGCTTCCTTATAGACCTCCCAGATGCCATGCCCAGTTTCCCATGATTCCCCACAGAACAACCAGAGTGGTCTATCAAAAAGTAAATTAGATTACATTATTGCCTTCTTCAAACCCTTTGATGGATGCCTGCTCACTTAGAATAAAATCTACATGGACTGCAGGACTTGCACATCTGTCTACCTCACTGGCTTTCCCATGGAACGTTTTCCTTAGTCATTCTCTCCCTTGCCACACTTCAGCACATTGACAGCATTTCTGTTTCTTAAACACACTGAGCTCTTTCCCTATCAGGTTTTTGCACATGCTGGCCCTTCTGCCTGGATTGCTATTCAGCTACTGCTAGTAGCTCTACTTGCTATTGCTAGTAGCTCTCAGCTACTCAAGAGGCTGGCTCTTTCTCATTTCCAATTTCAGAAAGCCCTTTCCTGTCTACCTGCTCTAAGGCAAATCCTTCCCTCTACGGTTACTCTTCATCATGGTGAACAATGACCAACTATGAAATTATTCCATTTGCTTAATTTGAGTTTTGTTTCTCCCCTGGTAGACTGTTAGGCTGTAAATTGCATAACAGGGGCTCTGTCTTCTAAGCTGATACCAAGTATAGTGCTTGGTACTTAGTAGGCGCTAAATAAATATTTGTAGAATCAGTGAGGTGTTATATTTGTCTGCACTTAAAATCAATGGCCACATATGTCTCTCTGTCAGAGACTCATTTTCTTTTACCTGTGCTCAGAGTTCTTACAAATGGTGATAAAGGCTGCTCATTTATCCTATGGTGGAATAAAGCAATTCTTTTTTCTTTCAACAGCCATGTTCTCCTTGAATCTGTCAGCACACACACACTCAGAAATAAGTCTTTTAAAGATAATTCCAATTGAAAAAGCTCAGAAATGATTTTGGCAAGTACTCTGAGAGTATAGTGGGGAGCTGGAAACATTTTGTCCAGAATTTCAACTACAACACATTTATAGAGTCTCCTTCAGACACAAAAGAAAGAGGAAGGAAGTCTAATTCTCTAAAAATTGCAAATGACAAATTCAAGTGAGAGCTAAACTTCTCTTAAAAAAATCATCACCTTCCACAATGAAAGAGAAACAGAAAGAAATCTATAAAAAGTAGACTTGTGGCAGAGTAGACTGGGGTGAATGAGCAGTAAAGGAATTTGTCTCTTAAATGTGGGGAGAAACAAATACCAACTTAGAAACAGAATCAAACAGTGCAAAAAGAAGTCCTTTAGCATGGCTCCATATGGAACGAATATGAATTTTAATTCAAGAGGAAAGGAGACATAGTTTTTGTCTGTTTTTCCTTTTCTGCTTCTTCCTTTTATTACTAGTAGATTGATTCCATGTTCTGTGCTCTGAGACTTTTCTGTTCTATCTTTTGAACTTAGAAGTATTTTCCCTGCCTCCCCCCATCCTCTACACCCCATTCTCCCATATTCTTAGTTCTTCCACAGACATCTTTCATTTGTGGCCACCTCCTGAGGATATAAAAATATCCTTTAACATTTCTTTTGCTCAGCATACTTAGGGGTAATATTCTGAATGTAACACAGCATTAACAAGACATTCTGACCTCAAAATTTTGGTGAGTATGTTTGCACACTGTTCTGAAACGTGTTAGCAACTAGATTTCCCAGGCTATCAAGGGGAAAAAATCAAGTACATGCAGCAAATTCTGAAAGCAGTGCCAGTTCTTCCAAATTCACTCCAAACTTTGAACACTAACTGGTCCAATTCCCACTAAAAGTTGCAAAGCTGGATAAGCTAGTTTTACTAAGAACAGAAAGGTTCTGAAAGACTTCTCTCTTCTTGCTTGCATGACTTGTCAACAAGTTTTTCTGTATGGATGTTTCTGCTCCATGTATAAGTACTAGCTGTTTTTCTTGCCTATATAGATTTTAATCAAGAATAGGTATCTAGAAATCAGAATCTGAGCTTTCTTTAAAAAAGAACTATTCTAAAAATGGTTAATTTGATATTAGGTGCATTTCACCCCAGGAAGTTATATAAAAATCCTAACTTGATAAACAATTATAAAACTAATCTAAACAAAATAAAACAAAAATGTCATTGCCCCTTCTCCCCTCTCCAAATTAACTGTTCTGTATGATGCTACAATAGTGCATACATGTCATTACATATTTGTCAAAACCCATAGAATGTGCAACACAAAGAATGAACCCCAATGTAAACTATGGACTTTAGTTCATAATAATCTGCTCACCGGGAAATGTTAATAATAGGGAAAATTGTCCAGAGAGAGACAGATTATATAGGAACTCTGTACCTTTTACTCAAAATTCTGTAGCACAAAACTGCTCTAAAAAGTAAAGTCTAGTAATTAAAAAACATAAAGTAGTTAATAATCTCTTTGGTCTTAAGATCTTTGGTGACATTGAAGATTGTTTCACTGAACTAATCTAAACAGCCTGAAACTACAGCAACAATGAACCCGAAAGAAACACTTGAACTTCTCTTGCCACTGTCATGGCATGTTGATGTAACACTGGTGTCTGATATTCCTTATCAAGTTTGACACATTCCTCTCCTTTCAGCTCCTTGACTCAAAACCCTACGCACTATCTAAAACCCATTTCCCTGGGATCTCTTTTATCAGAACTTCCAACTCTCCATCTGGAAGTAACTTTGTCATTCTTGAACCTGGGGGTAATTTGCTTGACCTTTCTAGCGTCTACATGTTGTTTTTAGGGCTTCTCGGGTTTCTATCACAGGATAGCTTTAGTGCTGGACGATACTTGGGTTGTTTTCTGATTAGCTCTATCCATTCTCCCAATACCTGATTTGTTATGGATGCCAAGGACTGTCACAACAGTACTTGGATTTTCCTCTCTGGAATGCTGCTCTTGTCTGCCTGCAAGGATGCATATTTTGTGCTCTTTAATATTCTTCATCAACTTTGTTTGACCACATTTGACCCATTTTCAGGTCTTGTTGAAGAGCCTTGAAAATATAACCCCATTGTCTGATGTGGGCCTGAACTTTCCACTCAAGTTAATTTTTGCATGCGGCACTTGCTCTAAACGGGTCAGGAAGGCAAATGGCTCACTTTCAAGAATCCAACCAGTTAAGAGCAGGGGCTGTTTCTGAGTCTGGGTGTGGAGCTCACCCAGACAACACATTGCTCCATGATGCTCATGATGAATCCTGTGGAATGCAGGGTGCGTCCTGTATAAGGGAAACCTTACAGTGTGGTAGTTTATTGTCCCTTGAAGGGGTGTGTGCGTGTGTGTGTCTGGGGTGGAAGTGGCAGCAGGGCAGTTGATGGGAGCTTAAAGAAAAAAAGATGAGAACCTGAGAACCTAAGACCAGCAGAACAGGGTTTTCAGTAGAGCCATGTGGAAAAAAATAACCAAAATGAAAAATAAACAACTTACAGACCCTGTAAAATAAACTCCCCTCTGTGTTGGCAGCAGCTGTCTCTATTTATATGAAATGTGAAATCACTGATTAGCACAACCATGTTGACTTCCCACCAAGCTCTTGGGGGCGGCAGGTAGGTAGTACTGGTGAAGCTGAGCTCACCACCCTCCACACCTACACTGGCCCAGTGCTCTCTGTCCTGGATCCCTGGACTGAAGGCAGCTCGTCCCTGGGGCCTAGAGCTCCCTTCGATCCCATTTAGCTGATCACAGATGCTGTCCCTCCTGCTGCAGGGATACATGCTCCAGGCATCCACCTTCACCCAGGTTTTCTCCCTGTGTGCCCTACAGGCCTAGCTCTGTGTTTTTATTTCATAATACAGGAAGGAGGGCAATGAGGAGGAAATCCTTGGAAAGATTCTCCAAAACACTTAAAAAATGCTGGAGGCATAATTCACAGGAAGTGGTTTTGGGCCCGTCTTTGAGTCTGCTGCAGGCATGGATGGTGAGATGTGGAACAGCGGGCACCACCTGATGCGCTGGCCAGAACCACCACGAGGGGCACAGAGGTGGCCCAGTTGCATTCTGAACCAGTATGGACTTTCCGCAGGAGGGTAGAGGGATAAAGCCTCGTAAATAGGAAGTCAAGATGTTTGTGAGTAGAATGGCCACAGTCATTTTATTTTAAATTCAGCTCCAAGTGGTAGGGAGTGGACTTTATTAGATTTTATCTCACATTCAACATTAGAACAGCTAGCTTATCACAAGCTGAAAGGGACAGGCTCTGTCCTTTCTAAGGAATGAGCCTAACAGTCAACTAATCAGACCTGAACCGTGGGATACATGGCACCTGGAAAAAACTCTGTCTCATTACTCTCATTTAAAAGTAGGCAATTAAGTGCTTTGGATATTACTTCAAGAGTGGTTTTTTAAGCAAAAAATTTGTTATTAGTGGCACATATTTTAGGGCATGGTTAGTTGCATTTTCTTGAGTGTCATGAACGTGGTGTTTCCCGAAAATCATAAAATATCCTCCATCTGTTCCTAGCAGGAGTGACGAATCCCATTGTCTTGATTCCACAATGCTTCACTGTGTTACAGTTAATGTCAATAGCGAATTAACTATCCTTTTGACTGTTTCAAATGTGACTTTTAATTAACCATATTAACCTGATGTATCATCATGTGAGCAGCAATTAAAATAAGATTATAGGCATTTTCAACTTTTGAATGCCTGAAGAACATAAAAAGCACTTTATGAGGCTTGCATTAATGCATATTTCATTATAGTGTAATTCTGCATTAGATATTCCACTTATGCATAGAGCCAAAATAGTTTCTGCTCTGTAGTGATACTAATTTAAATGAGTAAACCACAAGGAATCAAGCAAATTTAACTCTGTACATCTCAGCATTTTCATGCTTTTAAAAGAATTCTTTTGAGACAAAATTGCATCTCTAGTTAGTAGAGAAATGTAAAGCACTTCTGTTTCAGGTGGGCTAGGGTGAGAAAGCAAGGATGTGACATTTCTTTTGCAACATTAACTAATAAGGGATAATCCTGAGCGTGCCCTGAGCATTGTCCCTTTACTCCACACATGGACAGCTGGTCAGGTCTGCTGCACTGAGCATTCAGCAAGACTGAGCTGCATGTGACAGGGCTGTGAGTGGCTGGTGGGTTGCCTTGACCACATGAGTAAGAAGAGCATGTGCAACATAAATGCATAAAGACACGCTCAGCAGGGCTGCCACAAAGCATCCTGCACAATATTACTAATAGACCTGTTACGATTTTTATAGCTTCTCAAGTTATTTTTGAGTCAGTGCGAGCATTCAATTATTTCCTGTTAAATAAGGAACAAAACAGGCCTAGAGACTGAAAGGAAGAGCTGCTGTGGGGAATGGTCTCTCCAGAGGGAAGGGTTCTGGCAAACCCTGATTTGTGACTCACAATGAGCCCAGATCATTCTGCCATATGGATGGCAGCAGTCACTCAGCAGACTCCCGAGTTCCTACTCTGCATCAGATGGGCTTTGGGAAACAAAGATGAGTAAGTGATAGCATCTGCCGTGAAGGAATTCATTAATTCATTCATCCATTCATCAACATTTACTGAGCATTAATAATGTACACTATATATTAGGAAACTGGAATAGGTAAACATAGTGTAAATTACCATATGATTTATGACAAAGTCAGCTATAAAGGTAGAGAAAAAAATTCTTCACAAGCACAGAGGTAGAAAGAGAGATTAATTATATCTGGCATAGTCATAGAAATTCACAGATATGGTGGCATTCAGACTGAATCTTAAAGATGGATTAGGGAATTAAGGATGGGGTGAGGGAAGGAGGGCAAGGCCATTCCTGGCAAAGGAATAGCATGGGCAGATCATGGAGTTACGGACTCATGTTTGAGAGGAAAAGTAAGAAAATGAGAAATTTTGGCTAGAGCTTGTGGCTTCATAGGCAAGAAATGCAGCTAGAAATAACACGTGCAGGACCTTGTGCATCATGTGAGGGCTTTAGCTTTATTCCATTTACCAGGAATGGCAAAGCCCAGAGCCCTCTGCTTTCTATCCTCACAGCAGATACCACAATCTGCCATAAGTGGTGTTCTTTCCCGCTGAGCCCAGGCCAACTCATTTCTCCACAGGGCTTTAGGAAGCCACCACCACCAACTCTGCTGGAATTGGATTTAGAAGTATATTTACAATCTTTGCTACAGGCAAAGGATGCTAACTAAAGTTTTCAAATATAGAAATGACAGGTCAGATTTGATTGTTGGGAAGACAATTTTACTAGTACACTAGAGAGTGGATTAGAGTGGTAAAAGCCTTGAATTAGGAAAACTAATGGTAAACAGTTTAGTAGTTTAAGCCATTTGCTCTCAATCTGGGTGCATGCTAAACTAGGTGCTTGTTAAAAATATCTTCTATCTACGTTGGTCTTACCCCAACCCAGTGAGCCCAAGTGGTTCACATATGCCCAGGCATTGAGAACCACTTGTCTGAGTATTAGTTAATGAGAACATTTATTAACAGAAGAGTTTTTAATTTTCCTTCAATAGGAGCTTGGAGAGGAGAGAAGATGACTTGGAGAAGATGAAAAAGGATTTGCCATTGTTTGGCCTTTACTCAAATAGTACTACTAATAATGACTGTGCTTTCTTGGCATTCTTTTATATGTTTGATGATATATAATATCATTTTACCCACCACACTCTAAATATGTATTTATTATCCCCAATTTATAGCCAAGGTAACCAAGTCTCAGAGACTTTAAGTAACTTGCTTAAGATCATAGAGCAATCTGATGTCAAAAGTTATATTCTTTTCACTCCTCCATGCACAGGAGAGGGAAGAAATCTGAGCAGTTGGGGAGTGTGTTGTTAGTCTTGGCTATAATCAAGTTCACTTTCAGAAACTAAAAACTGAGTCTTTTGCTGTGAAGGAGGCTGGGCTGGCCATTTGGCCTGGGAAACGGGTGTTTTTATACCTACTGTAGTCTTTTTGGGGAAGACTGATGAGAACGTGAACATTTTTCTCTGGGTCAGAACAAGGTCAGAAACTGTACTTTCCTTTGAGTTCTGATTGGTTCACATCCTCATTGTGAGTACATGGCATCATTGCCCTGGCTAGGTTGTTGGCTTGGTTGTGATTCCTGTGAACATACAGAAAATCTCTAAACTTAAGAAACACTTTGGCTTATGTTAAATGTCCTTTTGCAAATGTCTGTAAAACTTGGACTTGTTTCAGCAACTTAGCAACCAAACAATGATCTATGGTTGCCTAATTACCTGGATTGTTCCAGAATTAGTAAGCAGGAAACTAATAATAGTAGCAGAGTGTTCACAGTAAACACTTAGTTCTTACTTGGTTTGAAACTTCAATTTTAGAAATCTCACTACACAACCAAGGCAACTATAATGGCCAACACCCATGATGAGTGTTTAATTTACAACCTGTACCTCACCTACCAGCCCGCAGGGTGACAGGCCATGAAGGCAGGGCTTGGGAGGGACAGGCTACTGCAGCCAGGTGAGCCCAGGGCTTTCCCTGCGCCACAGAGTGCAGAATCCTAACTCCAAGTCTAATGCCTTCAGTTACCATATCGTTTTAATTTCCAGCAATGGAGTCAAGTAAAGAGTGTTTTATTTATTTGTTATGGTTTACTTTCTCAGCAATCCCTTATGCATTTCATTAGCATCTGCTTTTTTATCATTGGAAGAAGTGTTCTGCGGTGCGTTCAGATTCCTTAGTGGGTGAGAGGGACCCCAGTGGGTGTCACAGTGAGGAGAAGACAGTGGGAGAGAGGGATGAACTCTAGGCTCTAGAACTGCAACCAGAGTTTTGCTTTTATTAATTTTATATTTGAAAACAAAGGCTACAGTTGGTGTGAAGAGCACTGTGCTAGACATAAGAAATCTTTGGGTAACACATTTTCATATGTCAATCAATTGGACTTCTTTCCATTTTAATTGTCCAGAAATCCAGTTTTTATCATGTACATGTCTGGAAAAAAGTGGCTGGAATATAGCAGAAAAGAGTTGTCACAAAACTATGAACTTGACTCTCAGGAGAGGTCTGGATCTACCTACAGGCCTTTACATTGTGGCCAATGGACTTAAAATGGGTTTAAAGATAGAGTTCCTGATTTCACAATTCTGGTGACTAGGTTTCAACAGCATATATTAACACAGAGCTGTTGGAAGCATGCCGAAAAGTGATAGATGCCACAGCAAAGGAAATGAGTTAAGACTTCGTCACTCACTGCACTGGTGGGACTGTATCATAGTGGGTGGAAGTGTGGGCTCTGGACTCTAACAGATTTTGGTTTATGATCCCATTTGGTCCCTTACTTACATTATGACTTTGAACCTCAGTGTTCTCTTCTGACCAATGGGCATAGCAGTCAGGCTCTACTGGAATCTGACAGGGCAGCTACTTCACAGGCCTTCAGGGCTTTCCCAAAGCTTTCCTAATGCCCTGGCACTATACTCAGCTGCCTGAATCAGGATTTTCAGCTAGAAGGCCAGGCTCTGAACTTTTAACCAGTGCCCCAGGAGATTCTGAGCTGCCTCCCCATCAACTATGACTTTAGAGGCAGCTTCACACATCCCAATAAAGGTTCTTGGGGATAAAGAATGGGAATGGGAATCCCCAGCCTATGGTGACCCTGGCCTTGCTTCATAGGCCTTGGTCTTGCTTCCTAGACCTGCATCCTCTCTGTTGGCAGAGGAGCATCTGTCTGGGCACTTTGAAAGTCAGAACCCATTGCTGCTGCTTGTCAGGGCCAGAGTGAAAGCAGCCATGATCTCATGGAGGAGACTCACATGCTTTTTGCTTTTCAGCCTTTAAGGAAAAGGGTAAAAGAAACAAGGAGGAATCCTTGCAAACCAGTCAAGTGACTTTTGTATATAAGAGATTAATATGGATGCTCCTTTAAATAAAAATTCCTATAAAACCTATACTCGTATATTTGGAGAGGAATGGAATGTGTACCGGGCTAAAAACTGGCCACATTGTTGTAGTGACCTTGGCAAATCTCAAAACAAAGAGCTCTCATTTTGACTGCAGTGTCAAAAGGTTGTGGTTGTTAACTCAGTTGTGCCTAAGCACATCTTTAGAGGCTTCATTGTAAATAAAACTGAATCCTGTTTCTGTAATAATTCGGTTTGTATACAAAGTATGGTGGAGAGGGGGACACAGTAAACATGTTTGGCCTGATTTGGTCTTTGTGTTTTTCTATGTCAGACTGGAAATCCTGACAGGCAGACAGGGCATAAAGATATATTTAAAAAAAATGTCTTTGTGAAACTCAGAGAGAGAGAGACAGAGAGACAGAGAGACAGAGAGAGACAGAGAGAGAGAGAGAGAGAGAGAGAGGGAGAGAGACAGAGAGACAGAGAGAGACTGGGGAGCAAGTGACAGACAGTCAGCTCTGCTAGATTAAGCTTATTTTTGACTTAACTCATTCCAGCCCAAGTAGTGTGTGTATAAATGATCTTAGGCCATGCACACATATATTTTTAAGTGATTCTTTAAAAATAATAACACACCCACCTGCCCTTCAAAGTAGGGGATGAACTTAAGGGGATGACCTTTCAGGATCTTGCTTCTACTCAGACCAGCTGCTGGGCAGAGAAAAAGAATTAGAATGGTCCAGGACAAATCAATCACCTTCATGTTGAAAAACAACTTAAAACAACCTGAGAATTGTATGTCTAGGCTGTCGAGGAATTGAAATAATCCTGAATGTGGGCATGGTGCTTGGCAACACTATGACAGGAGCTTCTCCCCATTTCAAAGAGTAGTAAACAGACATTTGAAAAAGTTAAGTGACTTGCCCAAGTCACTTAGTTATTAAGTGAAAGAGATGGGAATCTAAACTCATCTGTTTTGAATCTAAAACCCTTTCAAGTTCAACAACGTCACACCACCTTTAAATTATAACATAAAAGAATGCTACATGATCTGAAAATTTTTTCCCTTTGGTTCTCTTAGCCATGGCTGGAATTATAGCCAAGGAGTGGTTGAGACTGCTGGGGACCTTCAGATTGCATAGTTTAAATCTTACCGATGCCTCCGACACAAGACTCTGTGTCAACCGATAGCCAGAGGGATGCAATTTTGGCCTCTCTGTGCCACTGTCTGCCTCCACTGATTTCACTCTCATTATCATTGGTAATTATTTGTGAGTCCCCTGGAATTCCACCTTGCTCTGTCTCACCATCTTCTCATTAGTGCTTCCTCTTGGTGTGGAGGTTGATCATGCAGTTCCTTGGACAGGTTCCCTCGGCCTCCTTCCCGACCAGTATGCACTAACCGGCATCTTTTTTCTTTGTAATTAATTACAATTGGCACAGCTGTATGTGAACTGAGGGACTGGAGGGAAGAAATGCAGTTTCCAGTGCTCTCGCTCGCTTTAGCCTTATATGAGAATTTTCGCTGTGTGAGTCTCAGGCTGTTTAATTCTTGCTCAATGCACAGCACTCCTTTTCCCTCCTACTTCACTTTATGTCACACTCCCTCCTTCAACACTGACATACTACTTGGTTTCTAACATGAATACATTACTCTTCAGATCCTTTTCATTGATGTTCCTAAGGCTCTGCATTGCATTGTATTGTCATGTCGTTGAAAGGTGTTGCTGTACCAGCTGAGCCTGAGTTGTTACCTGAAGCGGATTGTTGGGGTGTACTCCAAGTTCTCAACAGTCACACGGCTATGATGGTTGCCTGTCCTGATCCAAAGCTACACTTGGCTGTGTTCAGTTCTGATCACTAGCTTCATGTTAATAACTGTTGCTCAATTCACAATTTTCTTACTATTATTGATACAACTCTGGGAGTGACATTGTTTCTATAAGAAGCATGATGCAGCCTGGATTATGTGGTATGCTCATATGTACAATTACAGCTGTCCAAACGGTGTTAACTGACATGAAAAAAACAGCAGCCAGGTCACAGACTAATGCATAGGGGAAATCTCAAAAGCATAAGGACACAATGTGAGAACTTTTCATATTTTGGCATTGTTCACAAAATAATAAGTGGCTTGGAATCATGGCTGATTAAATTCATCTTAGATGCCCTCAGGACTACTACATTATGCTTAGCCTCCTGGACACCCTTTCACATTGTCATCCAGCAAACTGTAAGCTCATGCTGGACCAGCCTAACACAGACTGAGGTTCCAGATTCTGTGCACAAGCATGTCAATCCACAGCAATCAAGTCAAAAGCAAGTAAGCAAATAAAATAGTGGGCAGAGGTCAAAAGATAATACACAACATCAACCTGAGTTAGAACAAATCTCTCACGGGAATACATTAGTGATTTTACTATCATTTAACTAAAAGAAACTTTTTGATTCTCTGCTGATTCAGTATTTACTAGAACACCTGCTATATGCTGGGCATATGTAGTAGGCCTTGAGGCTAGCATGGTGAGAAAACAGGTACCAAGGAGTGACTGGAATTTGTCAGTGGAAAACCAGATGGGTCCCCATCTCAACACTCTGTACCTAGTGGCGTCCTTGAAGAAACTCTGGGAGAGGTTTCAGTTCAGGTCTTGGGCAGCTTCCCTTCCCTGGCTCACTGTTTTTACCTTTTTGCTAAAATTTATGCCGGAAAGGGGGCATGAATCCTTTCTCAGATATAATTCATAATAATTATTTACTGTATTCAGTAATTATTACTATTTGTGCTGGTGGCAAAATCATAATTAAAGCTGAAAAGGGTACTTAATTCTAAGAAATTTCTTTTAAAAATCCTTAACAAAATTCTGAGGAATATGCCTTCCTCCATCCTTTAGGCTAAAACTCTGCCCCAAAGCCTTCTGGTACTTACGCTGACTACAGTCAGTTCTTTGTCTGGGTTTTTCTCAGGACACCATCAGTTTGATAGGAGTGGGAGGTGATTTACTCTAATTAGGATATTTTCACTGCTTATCAGTGTTTCTGTTTTCCAGGCCTTTCAGAGCAGAGGGTTTACGGGTGCCTAACTGCCCAGGACTTCTGGTCATGAGGACATACACCTGTAATGGCACCAGTGTGGGAGCCTCCCATGCCTGAACTTGAAGGATTATGGTCTGGGTGATGTGAGGAATCCAGAGTAGGATTTAAAAACAATCATAAATTCATAAGAGAATTGAGAAGCAAAAGAAGGTAGGATAGTCATTCTAGGTCATAGCTGTTCACTGAAAATTTAGACTGAAGAATATAAGGTTAGGAAGGCATCCTGTAATAATCATTATTGGGTGTCTGTGAGTTTAAACACACCTTTCAGGAGGTAACAAGTTGCTTGCTATGGTATTACACGCTGTGCAAAATGGCTGGGGAGAGATTTGGAGAGAAATAACATCAGCTTCAGACCCCAAATTGAGAATTAAATTTCCTGAGGAAGTTTCAATCCCTGCTGAACAAAACTGAAAATATATTCTTTTACCAAAACTACTCCAATAAGCAAATGCAGAAAATGGTGCTATATGGGTGGTAGTGACTGAAATCTTTCACAATGGTATGAATTATTGTAATACCATAAATTATAAGACCATACATTTTCATATTTTCTCTATCATGCTTACTCACATGTGGACAGGAGTGAATCTAGATTTTATGGAGCTGGAGGGTTACCCAATTTGGTAGGCCCTCCTTAACAAAAAGCATATAAAGCTTTAAATGTAAAATAAGGGCAGATCCCTTACATGGGGCTCTTTCAAGTGAAGGACCCTATGAGTTGAGTGTCACTGATTCTTGATGAATCCACTCTGGATATGAGCTCTGTTATGGGAAGCCAGGAGGAGGCCAGCAAAAGGGAAATGCAAACTAGTGTTCGAAGGTCAATACTTCCCTTCGGACATCTGAGTACTCTGTTTACCATCTTAGAAGCTGCTAGGATGGAGCCTGCCAATGAAACAAACACCAGAACTTCTGCCTCTTTATGACCAGTAGACCGTGACCCAGAATTTACTGATCTGGAAGATTCCTTATGAGGCCACTTGTAACACTTATTGCTGACATATTCCTGTTTATTATTGAATTAGCTTAGATTTAAAACACCTTACCCAATGCCACCATCTACGTAACAACTAGAGCAGAATCCACCAATGAAATAAGTTTCAAGACCAAACAACTAGCTACCAAGAATTAGATTCATCAAGATTAACCTGAACAAGTTGTTAAAATTGGGCAAAGCCTGTGAGCACTATATTATCTTATTTCAAAAGACCAAAGAAACTGAAAATTGGCTGTAAAACTTCCTACTGTATGATCTGTTTAATCACTCAGGATGGGTATAGTGTGTCTAGTGCATCTTCAAACTCACACATATATGTGTATTCACACACACACACACACACACACAAATGTGTCTCTTTCTGAAAAGATTTTCTTTCTATCTTATTACTCATTGAACAAATTATCAAAGCAACCCTCCAATGCTAGGTAACATAATCCCTAAATGCCACTACTATAAAAATGACTATAATAACACAAGTGGCATCGACACTTCAATAGTTTCTCAAATCTGCACCTCTCCTATTTTCTAGTCTTTATTCCTTTAGTCACTGAAAGGACTGATCCACGCAGTTCAGATGCCCAGAGGAGGGGAGGATGGCTTTGACTTTAAGGAATGGTTGGTTGGGCAGCTCATCCCATGGACTTGACACCAAAGAAGTTCTGGCTGTTCTTCCCCGCGGTTCTTTTCTTTTTTGTTACGAAGGAGACTCACTGTGTGTGATCACGTGCACACGAGCACATGTGTGACAGGAAGCATTAAATTCTTTGTGATTTTATTTTTGTGGTGACAGGAACAGGAAGACATTCTTTTAAAATTCTTTTCTTTTTTCTAGGCAAAGTGTGAAAATGGAGGGCGAGAGTAAGCCAGTTCTCCAAATGAGATATTCATCTAAGATATAAAGAGGAAAAAAAGTAATTTTCAGCAGCTAAATGAGAACTGCCACAGGTGGTAGTCGACCAAATCGATGACACGGCTTCAGCATCTTGTCTCAGATTCAGCAAGAAAAGGTTATAGAGGGAAAACTGCAGGAGTCCTTGTTGTACTCCCCCACCTCCAATGAATCGAAAGTGTCTGCTGGACCTTGGGTGGGCTTTCTGTGAAGGCGGTGTGCCTATCATTGATTCTATTGATGTGTCGGTGATGATTCAGGGTTGTGTATAAAAGGAAGCAACAGAAGATATACATTCCCACCTAGGCTATTTACCCAACACTACTGCCTTAAAAGCATGGTTCTAGATCTCAGGGTTGCCCATGTAAGGAGTCTCTGTCTGTGGCCTGAGCGCTGAGCAAGATCCTGAGCTGTCACCTAAGGAGTATGTACCTAAGAAAACAGCCAGGTATGATTTGAACAGCTTGCAAATTATGGCTTAAATAATGGCTTTACCCATCAAACCCACGTAGCTCCCAGAATAATTATAATTCTAGCTTTTGGGTTGAAAATTATTTAAATGAAAAATTATTTACAAAGGGAACAGCAGGGGAAAGAAGCATGTAAATTAGACTCATTAAATGGACAGATTCATTCATAGTTCATTTCAGGATAATTTATGCCAGTTTTCTCTGATGTCATCTGTTGTTCAGGTTAATAATGAGCCATGCTCATTATGAACTGCTGGAGGTTGCTTTGTATTTTGGTAGAGGGAGATGTATTATTTGGGAAAGCTCCTATGAATTTTGAACTGTCATGATAGGTACAGGGTTTATTGGCCAAAATGCAACATATTATCTTAAACAATTCAATATCTTGATGCATTTAGTTCTGTATTCTCAGGAGGCTCTGCAGAAGAATATCTCTCTCTTTTCTAGCATAGAAACAGTGGAGACTAAAAGAGAACAGGGTAAAGTGTCCTTTCTAACTCTGTAGCACTTACTTCTTAGAAGTAAAGATAATATTTTCAAGTTTTTCAAGAGGCATCTCATTTATAGGCCAAGTTACAGGTCTCTTGAGAAATCCAATATGTTGATGATGTCCCTTTACAAGATTTGATGACCATAAAATTAACTCTAAAACTTTGTTTTGCAATGCCCCTAAAAGTAAGAAGTGTGTGTACCTAAGAAGGCAAGACAGTGATCCATTTAGAACTTTCGAAATCCTTGGTGGAGCTCGCAGTCCTTTATGTGCATCAGCTCTGTGTAATGTAGTGACTCTGGCCTTAAGAAGGTGACAGGAATGGTGCCCACTCAATGTTGTTTATTCTTTTAAAAAACAAAATATTTTCTGGCTTGTAATTGTTATTTAATTTTTTTCAAAAAATGCTTGGTTCTGTGCAGTGTTTTATACTTACATCATTTTCCATTTATAATTCTTTCTTGTTACAGTGCATTGAAGAAAAAAAAAGGTGTTATGTAGTTCTTTAAAGAAATTAAACAAAAATAATAACAATCAGGACATTCTAAACTATCTGTCCTGAATGTAAATTCTGAAGGTAGTAAAATGAGTGAAAGATGATTTATGTTAACAGCTGGATGAAAGAAAATTCTCCAGGGAAATGCTTAAGCTTTTTATTCACATAACAGAATAAAGAGGACTTTAAGTTCCTGAGTATAGTTTTGGATATATTGAAAGTGATGTGTCTTTAAGGCATACAAATGAGAATAATCAAGTAAGTTGCATCTATAAGTCTGGAGTTTGACTGAGGTATAAACTTGTGACTCATCTCTGTTTCCATGTTATTTTAATCCAAGAGTACAGATGGAATCACTTAGAGATAGAAGATGGGGTGAGAAGAGAAGACAGCTTTGGACAGAATCATGATGAACTCCAACATTTAATGGACAAAGGAAGATGAGCCTGAAAATGATTGGTCAGAGAAGTGGGAGAAAACTCAGGGAGTGACGAGTCAGAAAAACTATAACCGGCAGTAGCCACAGCATTGCGAAGATGGCGGAGGGAGAGCAAAGAAAAAAGATCCCTTTGGTTTTAGAAAATCTCCTGAAAAAGAGGAAGGCTCATCAGGCCCTCAAAGCCACTCAGGCAAAGCAGGCACTTTTGGAAAAGAAAGAGCAGAGGAAAGGAAAAGATACCCAGTTTAAGCGCCTGGAATGGTTCCTCCACGATGCCTGGCGGCAACAGCGTGACAAGGTACGCCTCCGACGCCTGGAAGTGAAACCTCATGGTTTGGAAGTGCCAGATGAACACTCCTTGGCCTTTGTTGTACGCATCCAAAGGGTTAATGGAGTGAGTTCAACAGTGCAGAGGACCATTGCAAGGCTTCGCCTGAAGAAGATTTTCAGTGGTGTCTTTGTCAAAGTGACCCCCCGAACCATGAAAACGCTGCACATAGTGGAACCTTATGTGACCTGGGGATTTCCAAATCTGAAGTCTGTCCGGGAACTCATCTTGAAACGTGGACAAGCCAAGGTCAAGAATAAAATCATCCCTTTGACAGACAACACAGTAATTGAGGAGCACCTGGGGAAGTTTGGTGTCATTTGCTTGGAAGACCTCATTCATAAAATTGCTTTCCCGGGGAAGAACTTCCAGGCAATCTCAGGGTTCTTATGCCCTTTCAAGCTCTCAGTGGCCCATCATGCCACCAAGAATAGAGTAGGCTTCCTCAAGGAGATGGGCTTACCTGGCTATCGAGGTGAACGCATCAATCAACTCATCCGACAGTTGAACTAAACCCAGAATATCCGAAAGCACAATGCCTTGGAAGCGTGTGTTTTTGTTTTTTGAAATTACCAGTATCTTCAAAGAAGATTATTTTCTGCTATATCTTCAGAAACTGGAGGGGAAGTCAGGAAAAAGATGGCGGTGTTTCTAGCAGGCACTTCTCATCACAGCCCAGCTCCAGGGAAAAGTCTGGTGTGTTTTCCACATTCACCACTGCTGCCACCTTGAAGTCAGCAAAGGACTCATGCCATGCAAGAGGGGTCCTGCTTTGTCCCATCTTCCTCTAGGGGTTTAATGTTGATGAATAGATACCCAGATACCCAAGCATGAATGCCAAGCCCAGAGCCATACTTGAACCTTCCTAAGGCCTTGTTTTGGAAAGAACTTGAAATACGTTTAGAAGAGCACAAAAACAGTGCTCAGTTGTGTCTGTTGTGAGTCCATGTTCCAAGTTTTCAGTGACGGCTTTGCAAGCGCTCAAGCTTGGCTAGCTCTAAATGTATCTGGTTGCTTCCTTCTGTAGCCCAGGATTTTAGACTCTTCTTGGATCTATGAGAAGGGAGGGACCATTTACCCAGGAAAACATGCATGTACTCCAGTTTTTGTTTGGAAGTCTAGGGTGTTCATAGACTCTTCTCAGGGACCCAGGCACCCACCTTAAGTGAGAGTCCTGCACTGTCGGGACTGGTTACCCAGGCCCTGACCTTGCTCATCTGGCTCCATGTCCTATGGAAGACACAAGCTTTTTCCCTTCGAGCTAGTGGGTGTTTCCTATTAGTACAGTGGTAGAGTCTAAGCCCCTGCACCATCTTTAACTCAGGGAATTGCCTGCCTCTCGTTTCTGCTGTGCTTTAGGGTGGTATTGCCTGGATTCCCTGATGGTCAGTCCTCCTTAAAAACCCAAATCATGGCGAGGGGCGGGGTTGGAGGTGGAAGTGGGTATAGGAATAAATAGTAATGGGAAAAAATAACAATAAATAAAAGTAAGGGAAAGTTTGGGAATTAAATGCATATTTTTGACAATTGTGCTTTCATTTTATACAGAGTTTGACATCTTTATGTTGGGGCAATTCAATAAAATAGCCTAAAAAAATTAAAAAAAAAGAAAAATTATAACCATAGAAAGAATATTACAAAAAGGGTTGTAGAGAACATTTTATGAATTTGACCCCAAAGGCAAGGGAAGTCAAATAAAAAATAAACGAATGGGACTATATCAAACTAAAAAGCTTCTGCAAAGCAAAGGAAACCAACAACAAAACAAAAAGACAACCAAAAGAATGGGAGATAATATTTGTGAACATCAGCTCTGATAAGGGGTTAATAGTCAAAATATATAAAGAACTTATACAAGTCAACACCAAAGAATCCAATTAAAAAATGGGCAGAGGACCTGAACGGACACTTCTCCCAAGAAGACATACAAATGGCTGACTTGATAAATGAAAAGATGCACAACTTCATTAGTTTCTAGGGAAATGCAAATCAAAACTGCAAGGAGATACCACCTCACACCTGTTAGAATGGCTATTATCAACAAGACAAGTAATAATAAGTGTTGGAGATCCTGTGGAGAAAAAGGAACCCTCATTCAGTGCTGGTGGGAATGGAAACTGGTACAGCCACTATAAAAAACAGCAGGGAAGTTCCTCAACAAATTAAGAATTGAGTTACCATGTGATCCAGCAACCCCGCTCCTGGGTATCTAACCAAAAAACTTGAAAACATTTATGCACAAAGATACATGCACCCCTGTGTTCATTGCAGCATTATTCACAGTGGCCAACGTGTCCTTGAATAAGGAAGATGTGGTGCATATACACAATGGAATAGTATTCAGCTGTAAGAAAAGAGGAAATACTGCCATTTGTGACAACATGGACAATGGATAGACCTTGAGAATGTTATGCTAAGCAAAATAAGTCAGTCAGAAAAAGCTAAGAACCATGACTTTTACTCATATGTGGGATATAAAACTGAAACTCAGACACAGACAGCAGTATGGTGACTACCAAAGGGAAAGGGGTGGGGAGGGAGTAAAAGGGTAAAGGGCGCCAAATTTTCCGGGACAGATGACTTGACTTTGGATGGTAAACACGCATTGCAATATACAGATTGTGTTCCACAGAAATGTATACTTGAAACCTACATGATCTTGTTAAGCAATATCACCCCTGTAAATTTAGTAAATATAATTTTTAAAAAGGGACCTATCAACAGTATCATATGCTGCTAAGAAGACATGACAGAAGAGGGCTAAAACACAATCTCTGTTCTATCTGGTTTAGAGCTACAGTGGTCACAGCTGACTTAATAAGCTGCTTTAGTAAAGTGCTTAAGAGGGATGCCAGATCCAAGTGCGGTGAGGAGTGGGAAGGGAACAAAGAGAGACAGTGAGTGTAGTCAACTTTTCTGAGAAGTTTGTAAAAAGGAAAGTGATAAAAGATGATGAAGTTTTTATTTTTGTGGTTGTTGTTAAATGGTTAAGACTTAAATGTGCTGAGAAACAGTTTCAAATGATTTAGTTGAGGAGGAATGGTTGATGTCACAAAAGAAGAAAGTGTGAGAGGTAGGTTGGTTTTAATGTTTGATAGATTGAGAGGAGTTCCCATCTAATGGCTTTTAGGTGTTCTGTGAAGTAGGAGGTTAGTCTATTTATTAAGAATGAGGGAAGCTGGAGAGCTGAAATTTGAGAAGAGCAGATATAGGTTTGAAAAAGTAATTAAAGATAAAAATTGTAAGAGATGTGAAGCAGGATAATTGGGCAGCATGGGTTCACTTGAGGTTGGAGATCAATAATTTATAAGGGAATCGGTCTTCCTAGGTGTGTAAATCTCTGTAACAGGGCTCAGCTACTCAGGTGCTGTCTTCTCAAAAGCAGAGAGTTGGGTTCATCACTGCTTGGGGTTTTGCCAGATGGGTGTACCAAAAAGATAACGGGCAGAGGGATCTAGAGTGCTTGCGAGGGTGTTATTAAAATGATGGAGCTCGGATTCCAATGTAAATAAGTAGGAAATTGGAGGAAAAACATAGATGTTAGGGAACAGAAGTCCCTATCATGTCAAAGGAGGGTCTCATCTACTCATATACCATCCTAATACGGCTTGTCTACAGAAGGAGAAAACATGTTTTATTTAGTTATAAATCTTTAAAGTCACTGAAGATAAAGAATTTTTTTTTATTAAACTAAAGAACTCAGTCCAATTTTAACTACTCCTTCTCCCCTGAAATTTGTAGAAGCATCCAAGCACAGAAAAGACAAATTTCAAGAACAAGCTCAAGCTTGTATGTGTCTTATCTGAATATAGATTTCTGCTATATGCCAGCTACAACTCATAGCATAATTGATTTGTGGGAAAAAATACTCTCTTTTCATTTGGCTAAGTGTAAAGGAACATTACTGTATACAAAGAACTGTAATCCAGATGAGAAAAAAAATGGAGAAGGATGAAAACCATAAGTTTACTCAAAAGGAAACCTCATTTAATTTTTCCATTATTCTCAGCAAAACAAATGCTGAACTAATTGCTAGAGAAAGCTGATGCTTGAT
>VMDR010005726.1:0-49601 GCA_007922815.1 Macrotus californicus
AGCACAAATAATGTAAAGAATACCTGTGAAATTACTCTAACCTTTATGTAGAATTCTTTCTTTTTTTTTATTATCACCAAGGACAATTTTTTCATTGCTTTTAGAGAGAGAGGGAGAGATACATTGATGCCAAAGAGAAACATCAATTGGTTGCCTTCCCACATGACCAGGAATCAAACCCACAACTCTTCAGGACAATGTCCCAACCACTGACGATGCTCCAACTAACTGAACCACATGGGCCAGTGCTATGCAGGATTCTTAAAACCAGAGCAGATTAATTTCTGCTAAAGCCAGTGATTCTCTAAATGACCCCACGATGGCAGCAGAGAGTAAAGACTGATCTGGTACAGGGTGGGCTGGAACAGGTTAACTAATGAGCATCTGTAGTCGTAGCATTTATGTATCAGTTAAATTTAGACCAGGGCTCTGAGACAGGAATGAGCTTGTCCTGTTCAAGTGACAGAATGAAGGCCCAATGAGGCTGGAAAGTAATGAGAAGGATGGGAAGAGACTAGGAGGAGAAAAATTCAGATGTGAGAGAGGCCAGAGCATATAAGTCTTTAGGAATATGTAAATAATGAAGACATCTTGATTTTACTTGAAGCCATGGAAGAAGGGTTTTAAGCAGAGGACTGACATGATCTGATCTGCATTTTTAAAAGATTGCTTTGGTATGGAGAAAGGATTGGAGGGACATAAGAGTCCAAGCAGAAAGGCCAGTCAGGAGGCTAACGCAAAGATCCAGATGAGAGATACTTGAAGCCTGGACTAGGGAGGAAGCACAGATACAGAGTGGATAAATGCAAAATCTATTTTAGAGACAGCACTGGCAATACTTCCTAAATAGGAAGGGAAGCGTTAATGGTGAGGAAAGGAAGCGGGCCTCAGGCAAGCCCGAAGCTAGGGCCTGCAGCAGGATGCTCTTGGGAAAATGACCTTCACTTCATTCAGTATTTATTGTGCCAATTATTTGTACCTGTCAAGCAAGGAAGTCTATAGCCAGATACGCCAGAAAAAAATCAGGCATGAGTCATGGACCAGAAGCATACTTAACATCTCCATCCTTACATCCCCAGAAGAAAGGCAAAATAATAGCTGCTAAAACATGGCAGAATCCCTATTTTGTACAGGGGATTTATCCACAGTTGTGTATCGTCATGGATAACTCAAGGGGATCTGGAAACCCCTATCACTATCTGGTAGCATGCTGTGTCATTTCCTGATTTCTATAAACATTTCTTTGAATTTTCATACACAGCGTCTGGCAGAAGTTAACACCTGTTTGAGTGTGGTTGGTAGTGTAATACTACGGGTATAATAATTTAAAGTTCTAATTTGAACATTTCACCTAAAATGTCATATGATGTACGTGCTTGGGTATGATGTTGTTATGTTACAGAATTACATGCTATGACTTTGTAAATAAAAGGGGGCGTTATTTGTGCTGCACCCTGTATTTGGCTATTAAAGTAACCTAACGTACTATTATATAACTGCCTGTTCGTATCTTGACTTTCAATCATCTCTCTTCTGTGGGACAACCCTGAGAGCGAGGATGTATCCCTAATCTTAATCTTAAAGGCAGAGAAGACGAGGGATAATAGGTTTGGGAGAAAAATCAAGGTCTGCTAGGAATGTGTTAAGTTTGAGATGACTGTTAGACATTCAAGGTGAAATGTAAAGTAAATGGGGGAAATATTTAATAAAAGGCTGGAGATTACAAAAAATTAAAAATAGAACTGTAAGACAACCCAGTAATTCCATTTCTGGGTGTTTACCCAAAGAAAACAAAAACACTAATTTGAAAAGATGAATGTATCACTATGCTTACTGCAGTATTATTTACAATTTGCCAAGATATGGAAGCAAGTTGTCCACACACGAATGATGAATGTTTAAAGATGTGACAGATGTGTATGTGTATGATACAAACACACACACACAAACACAATGGACTCAGCAATAAAAAAGAATGACATCTTCCCACTTGTGACAGCATGGGTGGATCTAGAGGGTATTATTATGCTAAGTGAGTCAAGTCAGACAGACAAATACTGTATCATGTGATTTCATGTGGAATTTAAACAAAAAACAAAACAAAAACAGACTCAGAGGTACAGTGAACAAACTGATGAGGTGATCCTGACCTTCAGGGTGCTGGTTCCAGCACCACGACACCCTCCGTTTTCGTGGGGGTCGGGGAGTAGAAGATGAATGGGTGGAAGAAAAGTCTGGGGGAACTCATCTACACCCTGAATATGGCCGAGGTGCTGGCCGCCACCAAGGTAGTTTGTGTACCCCCCTCCTCCACCTGCACTGACTTCGGCAGGTAGAAGCTAGATCCCAAGGTTGCCGTGGTTGCCCAGAACTGCTAGGAAGTGACTAATGGGGCCTTTACTGGGGAAATCAGCCCAGGTAATGATCAGAGACTGTGGAGCCACATGGGTAGTGTAGTCCTGGGGCACTCAGAGAGAGGGCACGTCTTTGGGGAGTCAGATGAGCTGAATGGGCAAAAAGTGGCGCATGCCCTGGCCAAGGGACTTGTAGTGATCACCTGCACTGGGAAGAAGCTAGATGACAGGGAAGCTGGCATCACTGAGAAGTCATTTTCGAACAAACCAAGGTCATCGCAGATAACATGGACTGGAGCAAGGTTGTTCTGGTCTATGAACCTGTGTAGGCCATTGGCACAGGCAAGACTGCAATGCCCCAACAGGCCCAGGAAGTGCAGGAAAAGCTCTGGGGATGGCATAAGGCCAATGTCTCTGATGCAGTGGCTCAGAGCACCCACATCACTTATGGAGGTTCTGACTGGGGTAACCTTCAAGGAGCTGGCAAGCCAGCCTGATATGGATGGCTTCGTTGTGGGTGGTGTATCCCTCAAGCCTGAATTTGAGCACATCATCAACGCAAAACAATAAGCCCCATCCGTCTCCCCTACTCTTCCTGCTATGCCAAGGGCTACGATGCTCAGATGCCCAGTAACTGCTCTTCCCACCCACACATGCTTCTGATGGCATCACCTGCCCCCTCCTGTGGCCTAATCCAAACTGTACTTCTCCTTTACCATTTACATCTTACCTTGTAATGGCTGGGACAAGGCCAATCCCTTCTCCACTATAATAACTGGAATAATTGAAACATGTCACCAAGGTGGCTTCTCCTTAGCTGAGAAGTGGAAGGGGAGGAGTTTGCTCCTGGGTCCCCTCAGTCCCCAGTGAAGGCAGGAAAGAGAAGCCGTCCTCCTCCTCCAGCTCACGGGGCAGGGGCTGGGAGAGAGCCCTGCCCTCCCCTCAGAGGCCAGGGGTTCGGTTCTTGACTCCAGTGCCAAGGCCTGTGTGTGCTGTGTATGTGAGCAGTCCCACCTGGGGGGTGGAGGGGATAAACACTTGGCACTAAAAAACAAAAGCAAAAAAACAAACACAAAAACCTGATGATTCCCAGGGGCAAAAGGGGTGGGAAGATGGATGAAAAGGGTGGAAGGGAATAAGAAGCACAAAATTCCAGTTACAAAACAAATACGGCACAGAGATGTGCTATACAGCAGAGGGAACATAATCAATAATATCGTAATAACTTTGCAGGGTATCATTGTAAGGTATATAATAGTATGTCAACTATACTGTGATTTTAAAATTTTAAAAATAGCAAAAGGTTGCTGGTTTGATTCCTGGTCAGGGCACACGCCTGGGTTGCAGGTTCCATTCCCGGAGTGCATACTGAAAGCAACCAATTGATGTTTCTCTCTCACATTGACATTTCCTGCCCTCTCTTTCTCCCTCCCTTCCCCTCTCTCTAAAATAAAAAATAAAGTAAATTATGTTTTTAAAAATGTAAAAAATAATCAGTTCTCAAAAAAAAATGGATGCGATCACTCAGAGAAATAATGCAGATCAGAGGACATAACCGAGTGGTCCATGGGCCCATCTGCTGACACTCAGACATGTTTGATTTTTTTTGTCTCCACGCATTTAAAAACTTGTGTCAGATTTTTAAAATTAGTAGAGCTCACATTTTTAAAAATCCATATTCCAAGTTAGTTTCTCTTTAAAGAATTGAACAATCTGGCAACACTTGGCTTAAACTGTATAGCAACTTCACCATGATGTCCTCTCAACATGGAAGCCAACTGTCATTTTCCATTTATCCCTGTATTTGTGTAGCGCCATTTTTCTAATACAAAGAAGTATTTTTCAGGATCCATGTCTCTCTCAAAACTAGGAAAATGAGAGACCGACCACAGAGGCCTTGTGTTTAAAGAAAAAAGGGAGGAAGCATATTTCTTTGAAATTTAAGAATAATCCTATGCATCCAAAATACAATAGCTCCACATCATTCATTAGCATGTCCTGTCTGGAGCTCGTAGGCATCTGAACTTGCAAACCCTGGGGTCGAGAGACGGAGCCTAGGCCACGTCAATATTTACAAGTCTGGTAGAAAAGAGATCAGAAGAGGGAAAAGAGGAAAGAACATTAAGAGAGGAAATAGCATTAAGAGAGGAAATAGCATTAAGAGAGGAAATAGGAGACTGTGAAGGCATGTAAGCTTAGAAGAGAATGTCTTGTGTAGGAACTGTGCAGACGTTTTTGAGAGCTAGAATAACAGAGTCCAAGTAAGTGTCCGTGGGATCAGAAAGCAAGAAAGCCGCCAACTTGATCGGTTTCAGTGGAGCAATATGGTAGGCTGTCATTAAAGCAGACTAAAGAATAAATAGGGAACAGCAAACTATGCCCAAGAGACTAGAAGAAAAGAACAGAGAAAGAACAGAAATCAGAAAGAATGAGCAGAGCAGAAAGAACGAAATAGAACATACACAATAAAGAAGATCAACAAAGTCAAAAGTTGGTTCTTTGAAAAGACTAATGAAATTGATAAACCCATAGAAAGAGGAATCAACACAAAAGAGAAAAGCACAAATAAGCAAGAATGTCAAGAATGAAAAAGAAGCCACCCCTACATAACCATCAGACTGGGAGAAAGCTGCCAGTGGATATTGTAAACAAGGTTATGCCTGTAATTTACAGTTTGGATAAGACAGATTTAGATGAAAAATATAATTTATCAACACAGACATGGAGAAATAAAAAACAGGAATAGCCTGAAAGTATTTTAAAAATTGTATCCATAATCTAAAAACTTCCCTTAAAAGAAAACTCCAGATGGCTTCACTAGTAGATTCTAATCAAACATTTAAGGAAAAGAAAATTATAACCTTACATAAACTCTTCCAGAGAACACAAAGATCAGGAACAGCCCTCCCCCCTATGAGGCCAGCCTAACTTTTTTATCCAATTTTGACAAGATCATCTCCAGAAAGAAAAATGATAAGCCAGTATCACTCACAAACAGATTTTTTTTTAAATTCTCTAAAAATCATTCAATGATGTATAAAGAGAATAAAACATCATGACCAAGTAAGATTTATTCCAGGAATTCAAAAATCAATGTATTTCACAGCAACAGAATAAAGGAGAAAAACTACACAGTCATCTCTAGAAATGCAGAAAAGGCACTTGAAAAAATTCAATCACCTATTATGTTTTTAAAAAAACACCTCTTAACAAACCAAGAATAGAACGGAATGTATTTAATCTAGTAAAGAGACCTACAAACAAACCTACTCCAGATATATATAATACAAAAATGCTGAAAGCTGTCATTCTGAAACAGAGTGAGGCAAAGACGCCTACTGTCACCTCTACTGAGCACTATGTTGCGACCCTAGCCAGCACATTAAGGCAAGAAAAGAAATAAAAAGTGTAAGGACTAGAAGGAAATAATATAGTTATGTCACAGATGACATAACAGTGTACATAGAAATCCAGAAGTGAGTTTAGTAAGGTTCCTTATATAGGAGAAATATAAAAATCAATTACATTTCTATATAACAGGAAGAAACACAAACATTTTTAAGTTGTCATTTATAATACAATAAAAAAATCACCCTGGCCACTGTGGCTCAGTGGTTGAGTACTGGCCTGTGAATCAAAGGGTCCCGGTTCAATTCCCAGTCAGGGCACAGGTCTGGGGTGTGGGCCAGGGCCCCAGTAGGGGGTGTGCAAGAGGCAACCGCACATTGATGTTTCTGTCCCTCTCTTTCTCCCTCCTTTCCCCTCTCTAAAAAATAAGTAAATAAAAATTTTAAAATAAATAACAATTTTAAAAATTATTTTTAAAAAGACTGGCTCAGTCCTGGAGGCATCAGTGCTCTGTGGTATTGGAACACTGTTGCCTGTCAGCCTGTGTGTACGGGGACCGATGGCCTCAAACCACTCTACCCGACACCCCCCGCCCAGAGCTATGGGTCCTACCTCCCCCAGCCTGGGCAGGGTCATTCCCAGTAGAGCAATCAGCCCTGTGGACAGCAGGGTTATGGTGGCTACAGCCAGTCAGGGGACACTAGGCTGTGGCCAGAGCACCTGCTGTTCTTATGGACAGACCCTGAACACAGGCTGTGGCACTCGGTCAGCTCCGCAGGGATGTAGCTCCACTAGTGGCTCTGGCGGCCAGGGTTCTCAGTCACCTTATGGGCAGCAGTCCTGCCCTGGCTATGGCCAGCAGCCAGCTCCTAGCAGCACCTGGGGAGTTAACGGTAGCAGTTCTCAGAGCGGCGACCAGGCGCAGCCCGAGTGGGGTCGTGACCAGCAGCCTGGCTATGGTGACAGAAGCCTAGTTATGGACAGCAACCAGCTCCTGCAGTCCTCCTCAGGGCCCTGGACAGCAGAACCAGTACAGCAGCAGCTGCGGAGGTGGCAGAGGGAGTGGTGAGAGTAACTACCGACAGGTCAGTGCTCCACGGCTGGCAGGGGCAGTGGTGGAGGTGATGATGATCAGAATCATAGTGGTGGTGGCAGTGACTAGGGAGAGGCCAGCAGGACCATGGGGGACGAGGCCCGGGCGGTGGCAGTGGCTACAACCACAGCAGTAGTGGCTATGAACCCCGAGGCCATGGAAGTGGCTATGGAGCCAGAGGTGGCATGGGAAGAATTGACCCTTGTAGCTTCAATAGAATTGGTGGCCCTGGGGACCAAGGATCACATCATGACTCTGAACAGGAAAACTCAGACACCACCACCATCTTCATATAAGGGCTGGACAAGAGTGTTGCAATGGAGTCTATGGCTGATTACTGCAAGCAGATGGTTGCCACAAAGATGAAGAAGAAAACAGAGCAGCCCAGGATCAAACTGAGGCACACAGGGAAACAGGCAAGCTGAAGGGAGGGGCAGCAGTATCACTTGACGACCCACCTTCTGCCAAAGCAGCTATTGAGGGCTTGATGATAAACGATTCTCTGGGAATCCTATCAAGGTCTCATTTGCTACTCGGCAAGCAGATTTCAACCAGGGTGGTGGCAATGGTGGCGGAGGCTGAGGGCGAGCAGGACCCATGGGCTGAGGAGGTTATGGACTTGGTGGAGGTGGTGGCGGTGCTGGCGGTGGCTGGGAAGGATTCCCAGTGGAGATGGTGGCGGTGCAGGGCAGCAACTATGGAGGCTAGAAGTGTCCTACTCCTACAAGTGAGAACATGAACTTCTCTTAGAGGAACAAACGCAGCCAGTGTAAGGCCCCTAGACAAGATGGCCCAGGAGGCTCTAGTATGGGGGACAGCTGTGGAGATGATTGCTGTGGTGGCAGAGGAGGCTATGATCAGGGCAGCTACCAAGGATGAGGCGGGGACCATAGTGGATGCCAAGGGGGCTGGGGTGGTGGGGACAGAAGTGGCTTTGCCCCTGGCAAGATGGACTCCAGGGATGACCACAGACAGGACTTCAGGGAGAGGCTATATTAGCCTGTGAGGTTCTGGAACAGCTTTTCTTCTGAACCCAGTGTTACCCCCAGTGTAACCTTCCAACTCCTGATCTCCCACAGGTTTTTTGGGTCGGGCAGTGTAATTGCAACCATATCTCTGGTTCCCATTAAAAACCATCATTTTAATTTAAAAAAAAAAAAGAATAAAAACATCAGAGACACTATAAATGCATCATTAACAGAAATTAAAGATCTAAATTAATACTTAGACTAAAACACCCATTATTATAAAGAAGTCAATTCCCTACAAACTGATTTACTGCTCTAATGCAATGTGCAAATTAAAACCACAGTGAAATATTGCTATACACGCATCAGGATGACTAAAATTTAAAAATTTGACAGTACCAAATATTGAAGAGGGTGTAAGATGAAGCGATTCTCATACATTCTTGGTGGGAGGTTAAATTAGTAGAACCACTTCAGAAAACACCGCACAGCCTGACGCTCTCTGGGGCCAGAGGGGCAGTGCCCGGCCTGGCTGAGTTCAGGGCTGCAGCAGGAGCAGCACAAGCCGGAGCCTACAGATGCCCCTCAGAGGCCCCTGCTATCCCCTGGAGAGATATGTGGGCCCCTCCCCGCTCCCCGAGAGAGGAAGGCTTCCTGTCCGGCTCCCAGCTCTGTGGCTGCGCCTGCTAGGCTCCTGCTTTACTGTAGCTCTTTCCTTCTCCTGAACCCCTTATCTCTTGAGTTTCCATGACGTCCTCAGGGTCCCCTCCTCCCCTGCTCCTTGCTATTTCTAATTTCCAGTCACAGTGCCTGGCAGATCTTCAGAGCTGACTCACAGTGTCCTTAAAAAAGTTGATCTCCCCCAACGGGCAGTAGGCCAGACACCCATGAGTTCCTACATCGTCATGGACACCAGGGTCTCCAACAGGCACTGTGGCAGTGTCCCCTGCTAGCCCCACTGTGGCCTTAGCAAGCCTGGGTGGGCGTGGGGGGGCTGGTAGTGAAACCCTGCCCCAGGACTGGGTGTCCTGTTCTTTCACACCTTCACTCTGAGAGGTGAGGGGTCCAGACAGCAGGCAGGGCTCTGGTCAAAGTGGCCTTGCAGCTGTAGGCAGGTATGGCCAAGCCCTCCCTGGGGGAGCCCAGTCCAATGGGGATAGGAGCCCTGTGTCCCTGGTGCTAAATGCTCTCTTCACTTTGGGCCACTCTGGGTGGGAACTCCTTTCTGGCCAGACCATGAGGCGCTGAAGCAATAACAGAACCTCAGCAGTGCCAGTACGGACTGGGTTCTTGGTTTATCAACTTTTCCATTTCCATTTATTTTAAAAATAAATTAACAAGCACCTGGATATTGGAAGGAGGGTCCTGGGGCATCATACCCACTTCCCAGGGCTGATGGCAGTGGTGGGGAGGGGACTCAGGATCATCATCACCTCCCACTGGAGTCCCATTGTGAGGGGTCCCACTGTCCAGCTGGACTTCTTGGCCCATTTGACCAAAACTCAGGCCCGGAACCTGGGCTTGTCCCCACCCTGGCTCTCCCTGAGCTCCCTGGTCTTGGGCCAGCTGGGGGTGAGTGGCCGGAGAGATGAGCCAGGCCTCAAGCCCCACAACCACAGCTGGGAGCCAGGGCTGGGATCAGAGCCCAAGTCTCTGATGCTGGCACATGCTGCCACAGTCCCCTCACAGCAGGGGTAGCATGTCCATGCCCAGGCCTGGGGGCCCCTGATGTCTGCTCACATGTGGCCACCCCATAGCCACAAGGTAGACAGCAGATGGGTGAGTGAGAAGAGCAGGGGGAATAAAGTCAGTACAGCTGTTAAAAAACAAAGAGTGACTGGAAACAATGGGAATACTCATACACTAATGAAGGTAAATGAGTTAAAACCACCTTAGGAACAATTTGGCATCATCTGCAAAAATGTTAAAGACACATGTACAAACTCCATGACCCAGGACCCCGCTCAGATAAACAAGCCCAGTAACAGCAAACCCAGCGCTCTTTGTAAGAGCCCCGCACTGTGATCAACCCGAATGTCCACCAACATTTGGAGGGATAAATAAGTAGTGACATTATTTACATAATGGACTATTGTGCAGCAATGAGTCACAGTCACGAACAACACAGGTAAATCTCACAGACACAAAGTTGGGAGGAGGGAGCCAGACACGAAAGAATACATACTTGATGGTTTGGTCACATTAAATTTAAAAAGGGGGCACAACCGTATTACAGCACATGCTTGAGTAGTAAAAGCACAAAGAAAAACAAGAAAGTAAATACCAGGAAATCAGGACAATGGCAACCCTTAGGGGGGAGGGGGGAACCCTGATTATAAGGGGCCACAAGGCGGGCTTCTGGGGTAGTAGCAATTTTGTTTCTTGACCTAGTTTCTAAATACACAGCTGTTCTCTAGATAAATTATTTCGTTGTTTATTTTTGTTTCAGGTACTTTTCTTGATATGTTTTATTTCACAATAAACAAGGTTAAAAAAAAGACTCAGGAAGCAAGTTAAACAGCAGATTAGACAAAGCCAAAGAGAAAAGGGAACTGTAAAAAAGGCCCAAAGAAATTGTGCAGAATAAATCCAGAGAGACTAAGAATAGTAACGTAAAAGAAATTACCAGACATGTAGGTTAGCATAAAAAGTTCAGAATGTAGACCCTGGCTGGTGTGGCTCAGTGGATTGAGTATTGTCCTGCGAACCAAAGGGTTGCTGGTTTGATTCCCAATCAGGGCACATGCCTGGGTTGTGGGCCAGGACCCCAGTCAGGGACGCAAGAGGCAACCACATATTGATGTTTCTCTCCCTCTCTTTCTCCTTCACTTCCCTCATCTCTAAAAATAAATAAATAAAATCTTAAACAAAAAAATAAATAAAAATAAAATAAAATCTAAAAAAAAAAGTTCAGAATGTAGCTGATCAAATTCCAGCAAGAAAGAAGAAGGGGGAGAAAGAGGAAAAGGAAGTGAAAGAGAAGAAAAAGAAGAAGAAAACAGGATAAAGACAATCTTTAAAGCGAATTTAACAACTGATAAAAGATACCAATCCTCATCTCTTTGAATCCCAAGCTGGAAATTCAGAAAGAAGACAACATCTAGCCTTATCATAGTGAATTTTTAGAACCACAAACTCAAAGAGAAGATCTTAAAAGGAGTTACAAAAAATCAATTACCTATAAAGAATCAACATGTGGACTGACAGTGACTTTCAACAGCAACGACAGAAGCCAGATGCCAGACAATGAAAAACTACGTTGAAAATGGTGATAAACTGCCAAACTGGAATTTTACATCCAGTGAAAATATCTTTAAGATCAAGCACAAAATAAAGACATTTTTAATGATTATTAATGGGCATTCAAGAAATGCTCAACTTCCAAAGTATGACTTTAAAGAAAACGAGTCCAAAAAGAAAGTCTGAGATATAAAGAAAGATGAACTAAAAAAAAAAAGGGGGGGAATACTTTGGTAAATCTAAACAAATACTGACCGTAAAACAATAGCTAAACAAACACACCAAAGTAAACGGAAGAGAAAGGGAAACAGCAGTGGAAGAATGGCGGAAACAAGGGTGGAGGACTTTCTCACAAGGCTCCTGGGTGGCAACAATAGGAGAGGGCCAGCGCTCTCGCAGGAGACGCGGCCTCCGCCATGAGTGTAACACACACTGAAAGCCACCATGAAGTGGGTTTTGGATGATTTGCCAACTTTCACTTTTCCATGCCTCTGCTATAGTAATTAAACCCGATTATCATTAAGTCAATTGCTGTTGCTAACTATCCACTTCAGAATACCCTGTTTGTTATTGTAATTATACTTCATTAGTCAGAATAATCAAGGCATTTCACAAATGCCAAACCTCACTGCTTACTAATGTTTTCTTCTATTGATGTTGGCATAGATATTTCTAAAACGATATAGAAATATGTCGATATTTCTAAAAGGATATAATTACAGAATAAACTACAAGTGCCCAATGGTCACTGGTATAAACAACTACTCCTATTGCTGATATAAAGAAATACGCTCGGGAGCTACGCTGTAAGGCTGTGTGTGCTGAGCAAACTTCTCTGGCGCTGTTGGGTGATCTCTTCGTCATTGTGTTGGCCTCTAGTAGCCACTCCTGCCAACCTTGATCTGGCTTTGTGGCAGGTATTCTGCTTAGGGCCTCTTTTGGTTACATTTCCTAGTTTTGGGCTGTATTCTAGATATCCAGAAGACAAACATCCGAGATTCTTGGCAAGGTATTACAATGAATTAATAAGAGATGATAATTCTGAGTTGTTTATATTTTTGTAACATCTTCTGATTCAAGGAGATTAAAATGTACTCTGACTCAGAATGACAGAAGAGTACACGTGCCACGTCATCGTCATCGATACCATGGGACAACCCCCACAAAGTTAACAGCCGTTAGGAAATTTAACCAGATGGCAAAGAAAGCCCTGGGCTCCTTTGCTAGCTGCCAGCTTTGTGGTCCTAGGCAAGTAACTAACCCCATTTACACTTCCATTTCCTACCTATAAAAGTGCGGGTGGTAACAGTATCTCCCTACACCCTACACGGGATTATTAGGAGAATCTAATTAAACTAAACAAGATGATCAAGCAAAACAGGGTACTTACCTAGCTTACAGTAAACAATGTTTCAAATTTTAACTGTTATCTTTTAAAATCCTAACTTGTATAATAACGCCCATTTAAAAAGACTTTCTTAATGAGCTTCGCCATGGCATCTTTATGAAAATACTATTAAGATATTAATAGTAGCCCTGGCTGCTGTGGTCCAGTGGATTGACACCAGCCTGCAAACCGAAATTTCCGTCGCAGGTTTGATTCCCAGTCAGGGCACATGCCTGGGTTTCAGGCCAATATGGATCTGCCTGACTCTAAAATCTGTGATTACAGAGCACTCCCCTCTCCTGAGAAGAGAAGCAGCTTCCGCTGCTAAAATCTACTTACTAGCAAGTTGAAGACAAGCTAATTCTCCTTTAATCTTATCCTTTATCTGACTATTCAAGGTCACTAGTTGGAAAAGCAGAAAAGATTTTATTTTTGCTTTTTAACTTACCCACTCACAGTCAATGCCAAGTACTGGAAAATCTTGTAACTCACTCCTAAGCAAGGGTTCGATTTGATCCCACTCTGCTTCCTGAGACACAGTCACCACCTTGGCGTCAAGGATCCTCTCCTCCCATGGGGCTCTGGGGGCACTGGAGTGCAGCTGGTCCTCCTCTGAGGGGGGCTGCTCTCTCCTGCTCGGAGCTTGCAGCTGCTGCCCCTGCTGCTTCTGCTGCTGGGTCCCACGGCTCGATCTACTCCTCCGGCGCTGGATGCCTTTCCACAGCACAAAGCCCCCCACTGCCACACCAAAAAGTGTAGTCACCGTCAGAGCCACCAATTGTCGAGACATCTTCAGCTTTGCTGCTGTTCAGGAAAGCATGTCACTGATCCCGCAATCTGAAAAACAAATGGTAATGATATATTTACACAAAGAATTTAAACCTATGTGGGAACAAGTTTCCCCTAAAAAGTGTTCCATTGACAATCCGTGAAAATCCTGCTACAAATTTCCACATGAAACAGTGATATTTTAACTTATTCACTTTTGTCCATTCTCTATTCCACCCTCACCCAAGAAAACCCTCCTGCCCTCTACCAGTTCCCAGGGCTCTTTTAACCACACAAAAGTATATCAATTAAAACAGGATAAGCAAGACTCTCACTTCCACTTACTGATACGTTAGTAAAAAAATTTTGTTAATGGCTCTGCACGGTGACATATGATGAACCACGTACACAACACTGGTCATACGATTATAACTAAAGATCCCTATCACCTAGTGACATTATAGCCCTCGAAATGTCACAGCACAGCGCATCACTCACAGGCTCGTGGCGATGCCGGCGTAAACAAGCCCACTGCACTGCCAGCTGCAGAGAAGCGCAGCGCATACAATCACGCACGGCACATAGTGCCTGACAAGAACAAACAACTATGCTCCTGGTTTATGAATGCACACTACACGACACTTCTTACTGTTGTTTTAGACCATGCTGTTTCTGCTTAGTGAAGGGAGGTCTGCTATTAAACCGTGTGCTGTGTTCTGCCAGCAGCAGCCTCCTACATCTTGAGTCAACTGTATCTCGACTGCCATCGTTTTGTCTTCTGCTCGATTTAATCTCGTGGAGTTTTGTATGGTAACATGCTGTACAGGTTGTGATCCAGGAGAGACAGGCGTCAGCACACAGCCTCGATATGCGGAGGGCTGCGCCACCTGGGCTGTGTCGGCGCACTCTACGATGCTCGCACACGACAAAGTCACCTAGCCACGCGTTCCTGAGAACACATCCCTGTGAAGCAGTGGCTAACTGTATGTACGAGCAGTGGTCACCCAAGGGTAGTGGGAGTATAAGTAATTACTACAAATAATAGTTATAATTTTTGAATTCTATACAAACATGTATATATCCATAATTAGAAAACCACATGTTTTTTAAATGACACTTTTTAGAGACAGGCAATGTAAATATCCCACTTAACACTTAAGGAATACGATTACATTTCTGAAATAAATCGTACTCAATGAATTAAACAAATACGTTCAAGTGTTCAGAGAGCAGCATAAGGTAGAAGACAACGACACGGGCCTTAGAGGCAAACACCCTAAGGTTCAAAGCCAGCCTCTGCCACTTGCTAGTTATGTAAACTTAGACAATTCACTGAACTTCTCTCCATCTCAGATCCTTCCTCAGTAAAATGGGAAAGACAGTACCTACCAGGTAGAATTATTGTGAGGCCTAAGTAAGATGATCAATACACTTCACTTAATGTATTGGCTAGCACATTAGGGTTCAGTAAATATGTGTTATCACTACTGCTGAGGTTCACAGAACTTCTATTAAAAGGAAAACAAAGAATCACAGTGTTAATATTTAGGAGCCTCCCAAACTCAGCTCCCTGATAATTCAAGAATCCCCTCCACAGTAGCAGTGATAGACCTCTGTCTGGTCTCTGACCTGGTCTCACCTGAACACTTCTAGGAACAGAGTTCATCACCTTAAGAGGCAGTTTTTGTTGAAAAGTCCTCACATTCTGTTATGGTTTGCTACACAGAAGTTGCTCCCTTTGATGCTCAGTCTGGCCTCTGAAATGTCAAAAGTGTTTACTCCCTCCCGAGAGCCTGTGAAACATGTAGACAGTGGCTCTAGGACTTCCATCAGTGTGTCTACCTAACCCAACCAGCCTTCCTATAACCTAGTTTGTGCACCACTCACCACTGTGGCTAGGACCTTCTGAACAGCCCCAAGTTCCTCCAGGTATTGCTTAAAATGTGACATGTAGGTCTGTACTCAGTATCTGAGACACGATCTAATTGGTGTGGGCTACATTGATACCATTACCTATTTTACCTATATTTTATTAATGCTGCATGAAATGTTTTTAAGTAGTAGTAGAATGTTTTATATGACTAATGGGTATTACAAAGCTTGTGATAAATTAAAATATTTGGATATCAAATTGAGTTTTACATATTTGTAGTTTATATTTCGCACTTAAATCCAAAACTTTAGAGTTCTTTCTTCTAAATTTTATCTTGTTTTATAGCCAAATATTTCATACTTTGACACCAATTTGCATCTTTTTTAAAAAAAAAAAGATTTTTTTAATTTATTTTGAGAGAGAGGGGAATGGAGGAAGAAAGAGAGGGAGAGAAACATCAATGTGTGGTTGCCTATCACGTGCTCCCTCCTGGAGACCTGGCCTGCAACCCAGGTATGTGCTGACTGGGAATCGAACCAGCCACCCTTTGTGGTGACCCAATCCACTGAGCCACACCAGCCAGGGCCTCAATTTGCATCTTGATTATGCCTTCTTTCTCAATTTTAAACATGATTTTGCTGGCTAGCTCAGTTGGTTAGAGCATCATCCCTATATACCAAGGTTGCAGGTTCAATCTCCAGTCAGGGAACATACAAGAACCAACCAAAGGTTCTTGGCCGGTGTGGCTCAGTGGTTGGAGCATCATCCCAAAACCAAAAGGTTGTGGGTTCGATTCCCAGTCAGGGCACATACCTAGGTTGCAGGTTTATCCCCAGTTCAGGCACAGGTACATGTTACCCCCAGTCCAAACGTGTAGGATCCGTCTGGGTGCATACAAAGGCAACCAACTGATGCTTCTCTCTTGCACTGATATTTCTCTCTCTCTACCTTCCCCTCTTTCTCTAAAAAAAGCAAATGAAAATGTCCTCAGGTAAGGATGAAAAGAAAAGCATCAAACAATGAACACATAAATAAGTGGAAAAACAAATTGATGTTTCCCTCTCCCTTTCTCTCTCTATAAAATCAAGTTTACAAAATGTCTCCTGACATTGCCAAATGGCCCCTCAAAGGCAAAATATCTCCCATTTGAGAACCATTAGGGTAGGGAACGATAGCCAGGAAATACAAAACACAAACGTAAAAGATTGATATTTAAACATAAAATTTAAAACTTTGGTTTAATAAAGATGCCACATGGCTAAAGACAAGCAACAACTTTAAAAAGCACTAAGCTGGGCTCTGACTGGGTGGCTCAGCTGACTGGAGCCTCACTCCGTAACCTAAAGGTTGCGGGTTTGATCCTAGTCCCGGCACACACAGGAAGCAACTGATCAATGTTTCTCTCTCTCTCTTCCTTCCTCTCTCTCTAAAATCAATAAAACATCTCTTCGGATAAGGATTAAAAAATAATAAATAAACAAATAAAAAAGCACTAAGTTGGGGATATTTAAAATATATATAAATGACAAAAGATTATCTAGAATATATAAAACACTACTAAATACATATAAAAAGACAACCAAACAGAAATGAAACATTTCTCAGAAGACGACACAGAACTTGCCAACAATCATGAAAACATAATCTCATTAGTAACTACTTTGGCATTAAAATATCTACACCCTCGCCTCCTTCTGTGCCAGCAGAGCCATGGCTCCTGGTCCCAAGAAGCATCTGAAGTGTGTAGCAGCTCCAAAGCATCGGATGCTGGGTACACTGACAGGTGTGTTTGCTCCTCAGCCATCTACCGGTCCCTACAAGCTGAGAGAATGTCTCCCTCTCATCATTTTCATAAGGAACAGACTTAAGTATGTCCTGACAGGAGTCCAAGTAAAGAAGATCTGCACGCAGCGGTTCATTAAGATTGATGGCAAGGTCCAAACTGATACAACTTCCCCTGCTGGTTTATGGATGTGATCAGCATGGACAAGACCAGAGAGAATTTCCATCTGATCTATGACACCAAGGGTCGCTTTGCTGTTCATCGTAACACACCAGAGGAGGCCAAGTACAAGTTGTGCAAAGTGAGGAAGATCTTGGGGGGCACAAAAGGAATCCCTCACCTGGTGAAGCAGGACACTCACACCATCCGCTACCCTGAAAACCTCACCAAGGTCAATGACACCATTCAGACTGATTTCATCAAGTTTGATACTGGTAACCTGTGTATGGTATCCAGAGGTGATAACCTGGGAAGAACTGGTGTCAACAGAGAGAGACACCCTGGTTCTTTTGACGTAGTACACGTGAACAATGTCAATGGCCAACAGCTTTGCCACAAGGGTCTCCAACATTTTTGTTATTGGCAAAGGCAACAAACCACGAATTTCCCCTTCCCGTGGAAGGGTTATCTGCCTCATCATTGCTGAAGAGAGACAAGAGATGGTGGTCAAACAGAGCAATGGGTGAAATGAGCTCTAGGTGATGTGACTGGGAAAGTCTTTGTACTTAAAGAAAATACAACACACACACACACACAAAATATCCATATCCTCCCACCTAGCAATTCCACTTGCAGGTATTTGTCCTTGAGGCATGCTCACAGGGGCACACAGACACATGTGGAAGGGTTTTTCTATGCTGCAGTGAAAAACTGTAAGCAATCTACAGAATCTCACACACTGTGAAGTCTTTTTTCTTTTAATCCTCATCTGAGGACATTTTTTTCATTGCTTTTTGGAGAGCGAGGGAGAGAGCAAGAGAAACATTGATAGAAGGGAGAAGCATGGATTGGTTGCCTCCCCTAGGCAACGTAAGGGCCAGAAACAGGGATCAAACCACCATCTAGGCATACGCCCTGACTGGGAATCAAACCCCCAACCTTTTGGTTACAGGACCACACTCCAACCAACTGAGCCACACCAGCCAGAGCAAAATCTTAACATACTGAAGAATTTACAGAGCAAGTAGAAACAATAAGGGAGATCTGTACATGCTGACAAAGAAAAAGTTCTAAGACCCATTTTTAAGCACAAAAAGTCAAGTTGCTGAGTAGGTACAATACACCTTATTTGTAAAAGATGGATTTGCTCTGGCCGGTGTAGCTCAGTGGTTGAGTGCCAGCCTTCAAATCAAAGGATCTGGGGTTTGATTCCCAGTCAGGGCACATGCCTGGATTGCCAGCGGGGTCCCCAGGAGGGGGCTTGCCAGAGGCAACCACACATTGATGTTTCTCTTCCTCTCTTTCTTTCTCCCTTCCCCTCTCTAAAATAAATAAATAAATAAAATCTTTTAAAAAAAGATGCATTTGTAAAAGTTTAACATGATGTATCTTGTATGTATAAACACTTGTCAATAAATATAAAGAAAAAGAAATAGAAAAACACACCCCAAATGGATAACGGTTCTTACTTTGGGGCAAGAGATTAAAGAAAAAATGGAAATAGAAAGAGACAGGTCAAAGAGGATCTATACTGTTTAAAATGTTCACATCAATGTTTTACAAAATTGCATGCATGTACTACAACTAAAATAAATATAGAAGAATAAATGCATTTTTAAAACAAGTTCAACTTGACCAAAATCAATCATTCCTCCCCCCATTCAACTTCCATCCCCCCCACACACACTTCCTAATTCTGATAATTAACAAAACATTTCAGTGTAGTTCCTTCCATCCTTGTGATAGTATATAATTAATTTGGTGTTTTAATAAAGGAGTCGGTAGCTTAAAAGAGTTCGTTTCCGTCCCATAGTACGTCAAAAGCTTATAAAGGTTTGGGTTTATTTATATTTTAATAAGGAGGTATCAGTTATGTAATAAGCAGTAACGTTCTAGTTTTGATCCATCCCAGAGATAGGAAAAAAGAGGAGGCTCCCTAGCAAGGCCCGAAACAGCGGGTGTGGCCTGGGAGGAAAGGGGTGGTATCAATGGGGGGCGGGGTAAGTCCCCACGAATCCGGGGGAGGGAACTGTAACTGGACGCGTGGAACATGCAGCGCCCAAGGAGTTGCTAGGTGCTGCAGATGGTGCTTCGTTTTTACTGGATGAAGAAGCCATGAAGGTTTGGTAGGCGCTCCTACACAGAAAAGGGGGCTCAAAGGGTATGCCCTGGGAGGGCGTGAGTGACCACGCACGGGGTGCTGAACCACCCCCACCGCGAGCAAGGGGTGCGAGGAAGCCGCGCCGAGGGGCGGGAAGAGGGGCAGTGCCAAGCAGCTCTGGGACCGCATGGTCCCCCCAATCAGTCGCCCCCGCACATGGTGACATCACCAACTCCACGACCCCTCTCCTCAGTCCGCACTGGAAACCCCCTCCACCCCTTGCACAAGCTGGATGAAAAGCCTTGCTAGCCCCTGATCCTCACTTACTTGCGACCCGGATCCCACCTGAACACCTGCGGCCCCTCACGCTCAAGAACTGGAACCTCCGCAGCCACCTGCGCGAACCCACCCGGATCCACTAGGGCAGAAACCACTTCCGGTCCTGCGACGGACAAGGAGGACGTAATCCCAGCTGGAGTGCACATACGGGTGGCGCCATATTGTACGGAAATCGCTGGGGCAGCTGTTCCCTCCCCAGTCTTCCACTGCTGAATATAAGGGTCTGTTAAAATTAGAAAGACTTAACTCTCTTCAGAAAAATGGTGTTTTGTTTTTGTTTCTAGGGTAAAATTTTTGTTTGTTTTAGTTTTAAAGGGATAAGTCTTTGGAATTCTCACAAATGCAATATGGGACATCTAATTTTCATTACTAATTAGCTCTAGTAGTTTCTCTACTGTATTAATTAACTGTCAAATGATGAAGGTAAATACAAGAGACACTTTTTTATTTTTTTATTTTTATTTATTGATTTTAGAGAGACAGAGGAAGGGGGTGGAGAGAGAGAGAGTGATTGATTGATTGTTCCACTTATTTATGCCTTCATTGGTTGTTTCTTGTATTTGCCCTGACGGGGGATGCTCTAACGGGTTAACCTGAGCTACTCTGTGAGGGCTCAGGAGAGACATGTGTTTAAATAATGTATTACTCATTTGCAGTGCATTTGGTACTATAGGCATTATAATAATTTATGCCATCTTTTATAACAATCACAATATCTTCCATTTATATTTAAAATTGTTCATTCAACCAGTCTTTTCCAGCAATTATGTGAGGCAGCTTTGTGCTGTGTGCTGTGACATAGAATGTGTAAATCAGAAGGAGAAATGAGATGTGCATAAACAATGTAAGGTATAGCCCTGACCAGGTAGCTTAGTTGGTTAGAGCATCGTCCCACACGCCAAGGTTGCTGGTTTGATCCCCAGTCAGGGCACATACAAAAACCAACCAATGAATGCATAAGTAAGTGGAAGAACAAATTGATGACTCTCTCTCTCCCTTCTTCTCTAAAATCAATAAATAAAATTTAAAATAAAACAATATAAGCTATTATAATAGCTGCCATTAGTTGAGTATGTGATCACAGTGTGCAAGCAATTTTGCAGAGCATTTTACATATTTTATCTCATAAAATCTTCATAATAACCTAGTAAGGCAGTACTATTTTTAGTGCCATTTTACATAAAATTCGGAAGGTTAAATAAATTTCTCAAGGTAACAAAGCAAGTAAGCACTGGAGCTGGGAATCAAACCTCAGTAAGTCTGATTACAAAGCTTGTTGCCCTCATCCTCTATATTGTATTCCCTACTCCAGTACAGGAAGAAGGTTCTAAATTCCATTAGATCCGTACCCATAAGGGGAAATTTCTGACAGATGTAGAGTATTAACCCCTTTCATTTTAATCTGCTGCATCCTGAAACACATTAAAAAAAACTAACAAAAAGGTAAAAAGTAAACTCAAATAATTAAAACCACAATGAGATACCATTACATATCCATCAGAAAGCCTAAAATGAAAATAATAAATAAACAAACAAACAGAAAAGACCAAGTACTGGCAAGACTGTGGAGCAAATGGAACTCGAATAAGCTGCTGAAAGGAATGTAAATTGGTACAATCACTTTGTTCAACTGTTTGGCACTATCAGCTAAAGCTGAATATATGCAAAGCTTTTGTCCAAACAGTTTCAGTCTTAGTTGTAGAGCCAACAGAAATGGATCAGTATGTTCACTAAAAGGGACATGTATAAAAAGGTTCATACCCATACATGGCACTAGCCCTAAACTGGAAACTATCCAAATATCCATGCTGTTAGAAGTCAGTGTAGTCGTCGCTGTTGGTGGAATAATGACTGGAGGAGAACATGGAGTAAGCTCATGAAGTGCTGATAATGTTTAATTTCTTAATCTGAGTGCTGGTTTACATGTGTGTTCAGGTTGCATATTTATGGTCATTTCTCTGAATGCATATATACTTCAATTTTAAAAATGTAATGAAAAGTAAAGGAGTGAAAATTTTATAAACCAAAAGAAAAAGAAAAGGAGAGGAAATAATAGCAGACACAAATGTTAATATAATTTTTGAAGATAAATTAGATTATAATGGCAGAATATTGACATGTGAGGAATCCCATAATGAACTATCTGGGTCCCTAAGCACACACCCTACATTGAAAGCCCAGTCAACAAGCCCCATCTGTGCATAAAGAGTTTCCAGTCAGCTTTTTAGTACTTCACTCTTTGTTGTAGTCCATTCAGGCTTTTATAACAAATACCATAGACTAAGTGGCATATAAACAACAGAAGTTGGCTTATAAACAACAGAAGTTTAGTTCTACAGTACTGGAGGCTGGGTAGTCTATGATTAAGGTGCTGACAGATTTACTGTCTGGTAAGTGGCTGCCTCCTGGTTTATAGACATCTGTCTTTTCACGGTATCCTTGCTTGGCCAAAAGGGTAGGGGGCTCTCTTGGGCCTCTTTTATAAGGCACTAATTCTATTCATAAGGGCTCCACCCTCATGACCTAATCACCTCTGAAGGCTCCCACCTTCTGATACCATTATACTGAAATTAGTTTACATCATATGAATTTTGAGAGGACATAAAACATTCAGTGTATAGCACTTTTAAATATGAAAAGACATCCAAGAATCACCAGTCATTGCATGAATGTCTCCAATACTATTAACATTTTCTAAGGCCCATGTATAGAACTTGCACCTAGCATTTGGAGAACACATATATTTTTCAAATATACAAAGAAGATTTAAGAAAATTAATTTGGGATTTCAAGTCAAGATGGAGACCTAGGTAAACATGCTTAGCCTCCTTGCACAACTACAGAAAAAATTACCACTAGACTACAAAACAAATATCACCCAGAACCATCAGAAAATCTAGCTGTATGGAAGTCCAATAACCAAGGATTTAAAGAAGCCACATACATCCAGGCGGGTAGGAGGGGCAGAGACACGGAGAGAGGTAGGGAGGCAGCAGAATGGGTGCTCCCACACTCAAAGGTGGTAGATAAAAATCAGGAGGGATACTTTGGGAACAAGGGATCCCAGACCCAAACCAGACCACCCAGCAGCCCGGGGTTCCAGCACCAGGGAGATAAATCCCCATAATCTCTGGCTGTAAAAACCAGTGGGGGATGGGGCAGCAGAGAAACTGCCAGATTATCAGGAGACTCTTCTCCAAGGGCCGGCATGAATTTAGGATTTATGCAGACCCACCCCTTCTGGGATTCAGCATGAGGGCAACAGCTAGAAGGGCATAAGTGGCATAACTGGGGAGAAAGGGAAATGACTGGAAAGAGGGCAAGTGCTGGTAGACAGCTTCTTCCCGGGCAAACCTCCGGAAGCCAGGCAGCAGTATTGTTCTTTCTTTGAGCCCTTCCACCACACAGAGCCACAAAGTGGTGAAACGGGTTGCCCCACTCTGGTGATCACCTAAGGCTCCACCCCACATAATTTACAGGTAGGCCATGCTACTAAGGCAGGGAGTCAAAGCAGTCCTACCTAATACACAGAAACAAACACAGGGAGGCTGCCAAATTGAGGAGACAAAGATTGAAAGAACAGAACAGAACTCCAGAAAAAGAATTAAATGAAATGGAGATAACCAAACTATCAGATACAGAGTTCAAAACACTGGTGATCAGGATCTCAAAGAAGTATAGTCATTGAGTACAGCAACTGCTTAAAAAAGATCCAGGAAGACATGAAGGTTACATTAAGTGAAATAAAGAAAAATCTACAGGGAACCAACAGTGGAGGAGATGAAGATGACAATCAAATCAATGATTTGAAACACAAGGAAGAAAAAAGCATTCAATCAGAACAGTAAGAAGAAAAAAGAATTTTAAAAAATGAGGATCCTTGTAAGGAATCTCTGGGACATTTCCAAATGTACCAACATCCGAATCATAGGGATGTCAGAAGGAGAACAGGAAGAGAAAGACATTGAAAACTTATTTGAAAAAATAATGAAGGAGACCCTTCCCAATCTGGCAAAGGAAATAGACTTCCAGGAAGTCCAGGAAGCTCAGAGACTCCCAAAGAAGTTGGACCTTGGTTCCTTGGAAACACACACCAAAGCACATCATAATTACATATCCAAGATTAAAAATAAGGAGAGAATCTTAAAAGCAGCAAGAGAAAAGGAGACAGTTACCCACAAAGGAGTTCCCATAAGACTGTCAGCTGATTTCTCAAAAGAAACCTTGCAGGCAAGAAGGGGCTGGAAAGAAATATTCCAAGTCATGAAAGCAAGGACCTACATCCAAGATTACTCTATCCAGCAAAGCTGTCATTTAGAATGGAAGGACAGGTAAAGTGCTTCCCAGTTAAGGTCAAGTTAAAGGAGTTCATCATCTCCAAGCCCTTATTATATGAAATGTTAAAGGCACTTATCTAAGAAATTGAAGAAGATCAAAACTATGAACAGTAAAATGACAAGAAACTCACAACTATTAACAACTGAACCTAAAAAACAAAAACAAAGTAAGCAAACAAGTAGAACAGGAACAGAATCACAGAAATGGAGATCACATGGAGGGTTATCAGCAGGAGAGGGGGAAGGAGGAGAATGGGGGAAAAGATACAGGGAATAAGAAGCATAAATGGTAGGTACAAATAGACAGGGGGAGGTTAAGAATAGTATAGGAAATGGAGAAGCCAAAGAACTTATATGTATGACCCATGGACATGAACTAAGTGGGGGGTGGATCCTAGTAGAAGGGAGGGGGTGCAGGGTAGAGAGGAATAAAGGGGAGAAAAAATGGGACAACTGTAATAGCATAATCAATAAAATATACTTAAAAATAAAAAATAAAATAAAAATGTAGTAACATCTAAAAAATATATAGCATAGATTTAAGAAACAAGAAAATATGAACAACTTCATGCCAAAAGAATTGATTAGACAAGAGAATGAAAAGACAAGCCACAGATTGATTGGAAATATCTGCAAAACATATATTTAATAAAGATTTTTTACCCAGAACATACAAAGAACTTTTGAAGTTCAATGACCCAATTAAAAAAAGTGAACAAAAGATGTAAATAGACACCTCACCAAAAAAAGATAAGGAATATCCAAATAATCACATGAAAAGATGTTCAATATTATATGTTATTAGGAAATTGCAAATTAGAACACTAATGAGATACTAATATTTCATTGAATAACTAAATCCTATTATAGGGTAGGACAAAAATTCTGTTACATTTTTTCTCTACGATGGCCCTAGTACTGCTTAGTTGTGTTGAACTTCACTCTAAACAATTTTCTTAGGCTGTAATGTGACAGCTGTCATATCAGCATTCATTTGAAAAACTTATCAAAACTGGTGAGTTTTTATGTAGCCATTTTAATATTGAAGATGGAAGAAAGTACGCAACATTTTTGGTGTATCATGCTTTATTATTTCAAGAAAGGTAAAAATGCAACTGAAATGCAAAAAAAGATTTCTGCAGTGTATGAAAGCGTTGTGACTGAATGTGTCAAAAGTAGTTTGAGAAGTTTCTTGGCACTGTTCACATTTTGGCCAAATAATTCTTTGCTGTGGGGCTGTCTTACGCATTGCAAGATGTTTAGCAGCACTCCTGGCCTCTACCCAATAGAAGCCAATAGCGGGAGATAGCCAACATACTCAAAATATCCAGATCAGTAAAGCTATGGGTGAAAATGAAAAATGTGTCTTTTTATTTTACAGGAAAAAACATACAGACTTTTGGCCAAGCCAACAGAACGGCTAAAACCCAACACTGACAACACCAAACACTGGGGAGGACAGGGGGCAACAGGGACTCCCACGCATTGCTCGTGGGAATGTAAAACAGCAGTCTCTTCTGAAGATATTTTGTCAGTTCCATACAAAGCTAAACATACTTTTACCATGCAACCGAACAATCATGCTCCTAGGTATTTACCCAAATGAGCTGAAAACTTAAGTCCACACAAAAACCTGCACACAAACATGTAAAGGAGCTTTAGTCATAAATTGCAAGCAACCAAGGTGTCCTTCAATAAGTGAATGGATAACCAAACTCTGGTACATCCATACAATGGAACATTATTCAGTGTTACAAAGGAATGAACTATCATGCCACGAAAAGACATAGAGGAACCTTAAATGCATATTGCTAAGTAAAAGAAACCAGTCTGGCCCTGACTAGTGTGGCTCAGTTGGTTGGACATCGTTCTGCAAAGTGAAAGGTCGCCAGTTTGATTCCCAGTCAGGGCACATGCCCAGGTTGTGGTCCCTGGTCGAGGCACATATGAAAGGCAACTGATTGATGTTTCTCTCCCTCTTTTTCTCCCTCCCTTCCCCTCTCTCCAAAAATAAATTTTAAAAATATTTTTAAACAATAAAGAAAGAAAAGAAACCTGTCTGAGAAGGGTACATACTGTATGATTCCAACTATATGACCTTCTGGAAAAGGCACAACTGTGGTGACAGTAAAAAGATCAGTGTCTGCCAGGGGTTCCTGGGAGGAAGGACGGTGAGTATAGGTGGGGACTTTTAGGGCAATGAAACTATTCTGTATAATATTGTAGTAATGGGTACAGGATGCATGTGTCAAAACCCATAGAACTTTGCCATGCGAGCAAACCCTAAAATAAACTGTGGACTTCAGATGGTAATAATGTATCAATATTGGCTCAAGTGTAACAAAGACCACAGCAGTGCAAAACTGCTAGTAATAAGGGAAACTGTGTGGGGGTGGTAAGGAGGTACACAGGAACTCTCTGTACTTTCTGTTCAAATTTTCTATAAACCCGAGACTGCTCTGGAAACAATGCCAATTAAAAGAAAAGATCATATCGTGAGCTGCTTGGTTTATCTAAAAATGCTTTATGCATTTATTCATTGATCCAAGGACAACTTAACACCAAGCACTAGAACATCGTGTACAGCAAATTCAGGAGGAACTATGGCAGGAAATGCTAGTGGCTTACCCCATAGCCCTCCTCCCCCTGTACTTAGTAACAGAAGTCAGAGGACGTTTTAAAATTGCACTTAAGAAAATTTTGTTTTAGGCCTGGCTGGTGTGGCTCAGAGGATTGAGTGCCAGCCTGTGAATGAAAGGGTCACTGGTTCGATTCCCAGTCAGGGCACATGCCTGGGTTGCGGGCCAGGTCCCCAGCTAATGTGTCTCTCACACACTGATGTTTCTCTCCCTCCCTTCCCCTCTCTCTAAAAATAAATAAATAAAATCTTTGAAAAAGTACGTTTTTGTCTCCATTGGGAATGGGTATGGCTATGTGACTGAAGTTCTGGCCAATAAGGTGTAAACACAAGTTTTTGCATCGGACTTTTGGTAAAATTCCCCAAAAGAGTGCAGACAACTGCCACGGGCTTTTTTTTCTTCCATTTTGTCATTGCCCTTCCACTTATTCCCCATGAAGACCTGATGGCTGGAGCTTCAACAGCTCCCTAACGCTGCAGTGGCACCTTGAAGATGGAAGCCAGGTGCTTAGGAAGATAGAATGGAGAAGTAGGAGAAGCCTGGATCCCTTATGCCTTCTGTAGTTTCCATACTAAACCTGAACTACCTACCTCTGGGCTTCTTTTACATGAGAAATTAAACTATTTTGTTTAAGCCACTGCAGCCCAGTCTTTGTAACCAGGAACCCAATCCCGGACTGACGGAGCACATGAAGGATAATAATAATGACTGCATGCCACACAGGTCAACTAAACCATGTTGAATAGAGTGCCCAGCACTGAAGACACACAATAATGGTTTTTAATATGGTACCTTTATTCGACTTGTTTAGTGTGTTAAAGATAAAGGTCAAACTTAGAGGAACCACTAAATAGGCACTTTCTGAAAAACCCATTTCCTTCCATGGAAATTCTATCCATCCTTTCTGCCCACTGATTTCTTGTATAAACTTTTGCAATATTGTTAGGTACTCTACAGATTACAAAAATATGTAGCTAGGCCCTGGAGAAGCTGGCAAGCTAGTTGGAAACACAAAAAGACTGTTAGCAAGTGAGAAAATGTATCATTTTTAGAGACATAGGGAACTTTTTTTTCTCCTAAGGACCTGGAATGAAACTACCTCTTGGGAAAGAGGCCTGTATTCATTTAGAAGAAATTCATGAAGGCCCCTTAGAGTGAGGGTGAAACACATACATCCCCAATGGGACAAGTTCCTCTAACAATAGGCGTAGAAAGGCTGGTGAATCAGCATTCCTTTTGTTCTGCAGTAAGTGGAGTGGTTGGAGCTGAGCTGTATTGCTTTGTAGAGTAAAGAGGTGAGGGGAATCAGAGATGGAGAAGTCAGCAAGACTCCAAACTTGCTGGGAGAAAGAGAAAATCATCTCGGAGGAGAGACTCTGAGGGAGAAAGAAACGTTTCAAGTGTTTGGGGAGTTGAGTGTAAGTTCTTTACTGGGAGGTATGTGCATGTTGTGTGACCTAATCTATCTCTCATTGGTAAGGGTTAGCAAAGTCTATACCATTCTCTAATGCTTTTGTTCCAAGAGATTTTTTGGAGGAATATGAATAGGTGTTAAATTTTGCTTCCAGGTTGAGAAGAGGAAAAGACAAAGGTTATTTCAGGCTACCTGGAGCTGGAGGGGAAAGGGTAAAGTGGTCCCAGAGAAAAGAACACAGAAAGAGACCTCCAGTTAAAGATGATGGATTGAGCCATGTGTAACTCCACTTCCTCCTGAAATCCCTCTAAAAAAATGGGGAAAACACAAAACTTCAAGGTAAAAGAATACAGAGAAAGACAAAGACCAACCAAATGAGAACAAACAGAGGCTATTTTTTTGAGTTTTCTATGGCTGGGAGTCAGCCACCATCACTTGTGTTTAGCAAAGACTCAGAGAACTCAGGCAGAGGAGTGGGAAAGCTTAGGTTTATAGTGGGGGAAAGAAAAAGGAAGCCTTCAAATATGCTCTCATTGGAGGTCATTGTCATGGGGAAGCCACAGATGGGCTCACTAGAAGCCAGACTTCTTGTGTGACTAGATTGGCTTTCTGTGGTTGGTCCTGTGTTGGAAGTGGGGGCAAAATATAAGGAAGCTGAATCATTGACAAGTTCAGACCATTCTGGGCTTGTTGTCTCAGAGGTTGTGGTTTGGCTTCCCAGGCTGGTTGCTGCAGAGGTTACGGGTCAGAGTTCTATTGTCATATACGGTCTGTCCATTTGTCTATCTCTCAGAGAACAGACGAGGAGAAAAACTTACTAACATTTTGGAAACTGGAAAGCAGAAGGGTAGTGGAAACTGATCTAATAAACAAAGGACAAGCCAAGATCAAGTCTGATTTGCCCCAGAGAACTACCAAAAGGCTCAAGAATGGGCATCCCTGACCTGCGTGGCTCAGGTGGTTGGGCATCATCCCACAAAGCAAAAAGGCCACTGGTTTGATTCCCGGTCAAAATACATGCCTGGGTTGTAGATTCCATCCCTGGTTGGGTTGCGTGAGAGAGGCAACTGTTCAATGCCTCTCTCTCATATCAATGTTTCTTTACCTTTCTTTCTCCCTCCCTTCCCTTCTCTCTAAACTCTCTCCCAATATAAATATATAAAATCTTTTTAAAAAAGAAAAAGAATGGGCAGCACCAGGTACTTCAAGAAGCAGGGGTAAAGTTGAGACTACAAGCAGAATAATTGATTAAAAATAAGTAGCTAAACCACCAGATTTCTCCCCTCGCTCCAAAGTAACTGTACTTCTAGGGCCCCTGCTGAAGACTTAGGATTGATTCCCTGGAGAGACTAAAGTAGAGGGTACCTAAAAATATGAGGATTCAGGGAAAATTATTCACTTTCAAGACTCCTGCCTGATCATTCAAATTCCAGTCAAGACATGGCTTATTCCTATAGTATAGGAAATGGAGTAGTCAAAGTAGTCTTATACTCATGATCCGTGGACATGAACAACGGTGTGGAGATTGCCAGAGGGAGTAGGGGGTGCTGGGTGGAAGAGGGCAAAGAGGAAAGAATCAGGACAATTGTAATAGCATAATCATTAAAATATAATTAAAAAAAGAAATGGAAAGTTCAAGCCATTAAACATTCAGTTCAAGTCACAATCAGGGAATGAAAGCTTCTATGGCAGCCTTAAATGAAACCTTTTTATTTTTTGTACTCACAGACTAATTTTGCTAAAAATCAAACATAAAATTTAATTGTGCAGGTTTCAGAATTACAACATAAGTTGATTCATAGCCTTGCCACAACTCTTTATTAAAATATAGGGCACTGATTGGGAAGGGTGTGACACTGAAACTTGGAATGGGGACATTTGGGTTCATGCAAAGTTAAGACTGTAGAATGCCCAAACCTCTCTAAACCTCCAGTCTCAGTAGAAGGAATCAGTATCAGTAGTAGCCCTCCCTCCCTTGCTTAAAATCCTCTTAACAACATCATCTGAAGGAAGTCTGTTTTCTGAAGTTTCACTCCAACCTCCCCTTGCTACCCAGAGATCAGGGTTTCTCAGCACGCTAGGCTGTGGATAATTCTTCACTGTGAGGAAATGCCCTGTGCATTGTAAGATATTTAGCAGCATTTACAAGCTATAAAATACACATTTTTAAATAAATAAAATATAAAGACACATAGTTTGAAAATAAATAGAGAAAGATATGCAGTCAGGAAGCATAAGAAACTGGAGTGACTACGTTAATATTAGAAAAAACAGATCAAGACACCAAGTACTAAAGGAGATAAAAAGGGGTATTTTATAATATGAAAAGGGTCAGTATATTAGAAGATGTGACAATCATAAATGTGTATATGTATATACCTTATAAGAGCTTCCAAATGTGTGAAGCAAAAATGACAGAATGAAGAGGGAAACTGACAATTCCACAATCATAGTTAAAGATTTTAATATCCCTTTCTACGCAACCAGGCAGAAGATCATCAAAGACACACAAGAACTGAACTCTATCAACGCCTTCGTTCTGATTGATATTTATAGGACTCTATGCCCAACAAGCGTATAATACACATTCTTTCCAAACGCAAATGCTGTGTTCACCAGGGTAGGCCACATATGTGAAGCCATGAAACACGTATCGACAAATTTTTAAACATCGGCATTTTTTAAAGTATTCCTGACAATGGAGTTCAATGATAAATAACAGTACAATTTCTAGAAAATTCAAAATATAGTGAAATCAATCTACACATTTCTAAATAATCCCCAAGTCAAAACCTCAAGAGAAATAGGAAGATATTTTTTAATGAACCATAATGAAAATAAAGCATTTTGATATTTGTGGGACATAGATAAGGCAGTGCTTAGAGGGAAATTTAGCTTTGAACATCTAGATTAGAAAAGAAGAAAGACCTAAAATTAGAAAAACAAGCATGAATAAGCAGTCCGAGGAAATAATTGAGAGCAGAAGTCAAAAGAGAAAATGGGCAAAAATAGCAATAACCAATGAAAACAAAAGCTATTTCTTTGAATTGATCAGTAAAATCCACAAGCCGCTAACTGATCAAGAAAAAAAGAGAGAAGACAAAAATTATTTCAGGAGTTGAAAATTGGTTTAACCTTTGAAAACCAACCAATGTAATTTACCTATATCATGCTTGACTGAGAGGTAATTCTGCACCAAACAGAAAACACTTTTGAGGAGTATCCTTGGAAGACAGTGTTGAGACAAGAGCTCCAAGAAATGCACTTGGTTGTCTACTTTATCTGGACTGAGAAATAGCCAGAATAGATTCACAACAATTTTTCAAATTATTTATTTATTTATTTATTTATTTATTTTTTTAGGTTTTAAAATTTTATTCTTGATGATTCTATTACTGTTGTCTCAATTTCCCCTTTGCCCTCCTCCGTCCTGCCCCCAGCCCAGCTCCCACAGGCCATCCTCACACCATTGTCCATGTCCATGGGTCATTCACATCTGTTCTTTGCCTACTCCCTTCCCCTTCTTTCCACCATTGCCCCTGCCCTGCTTTCCTCTGGCAGTTGCCAGTCTATTCCCTGTTTCTATGTCTCTGGTTCTGTTTTGCTCATTAGTTTATTTTGTTCAACACTGATTTTTTTAAAAAGATTTTATTTTCAGAGAAGGGAAGGGAGGGAGAAAGAGAGGGAGAGAAACATCAATGAGCGAGGTTGCACCCTGACAACCCAGGCATGTGCCCTGGAATCGAACCAGCAACCTTTTGGCTCCAGTGCTCAATCCACTGAGCCACACTAGCCAGGGCAGACCTATGCTGATCAGTGGGAAGTTGCTAACAGTTTCACTGTATGCTTAGGATTTGGAAAGAACAGAAGCATTGGGAGACACTAAGTAGAAAAGGTGTGGGGAAGAGGTATGTGGATGGACTTCTCAAAAGGGCAGAATGTCATTAATATTTAAATTCCATAAGAATGTTCACAAAAGGGCATCCACTGTGGAGGAAGCTCTCAGTTAGGTGGACAAGATGACATGTATGTAGGAAATGTAGAAGCCAAAGAACTCATATATATGACCCATGGACATGAACTAAAGAGGGGTTGTGTTGGGGGGAAGTGGTGTGCAGGGTGGAGGGGGGGTAGGGGGTGTAGACTGTGATAACATAATCAATAAAATATATTAAAAAAAAAAGATGACATGTAGTACGAACCTCACTTCACCTCTTTCTCCAGACACACCAGTGTTGGCTCAATGAGTTTAAGTACAATGTGGCCATCTTGCAAAGATGAAGACTATGCGTGGACTCAACATTAACTTCCCCTCAGAAAGTCTGACCTGGCTAAGTAAGCCCCCAGTAACCCTAACATACCTACAATCAACACTTAGACTGGACCCTCAACATCACATTCTCTGGGGGAAGTGGACAGCCAATTGGTAGCAAGTCTTACACTGGACCCCTTGTATCATAGAGGTGACAGCAACTTGTCCTTACTAGAATAGACATATATAATGGGTACAGATTTCTCTTCCCTGCTCTATGGTACTTCCGTCAGCCACCCCATCCATGGGCTTATCTCCTGCAATGTTGTTACATACAGTGTTGCTTGTAATTGGGAAACATGTTTCATTGTAAAAGAAGTGTGGCAACAGGCTCATGTCTGTGGAATTCACTGATCCGCCCTCATACATCATCACCCAGAAGCAGCTGGCCTGACGGAATGCTTGAACAGCCTACTGCTGCCTTGGTTTTAGTGCCAACGCCAGTGGGGAGAGAGCATCTTAAAAATTGGGGGTGTTTTATAAAATATAAAACTCAATATACAGACTGGGGCAAAAGTAGGCTTACAGTTGTTCCCATGGAAAACAATGCAATAATTAATAAATGATACGAGAGTAAAAATAAACTGTTTTGCATATTCACAACTGTAAACCCACTTTTACCCCACTCTGTATTCTTCTTCAGTATATAGCCGTGTTTCTTCTACAGCCAGAATGCATCACTCCACAAATCAAGGCTTAACAGTGAAAGTGGGTTTTCCCCATCTTCCACCTAATAATCTACTCGCAGAGTTTTTATTTCCCATTCCTGGAACTTCGAGTCCTGGGGGTTTGGGGCTTAGTTCCCAAAAGGCAAATGCTTCTACCATGAAGCATAACACTTCCGCTGACCGGGTAGTTGAGGTGTCTCTTAGCCATTTTGGTTTCCTCATGCCACAGAACCAACAGCCAAGAAAGAGTTATTCACCCAGGGGAGGTGATTGGTCCTGATTACCAACTGGGTCTCTTATATACTAGGGACAGTTTTCCAAGAGTTTCTCTGGAACCCAAGAGATTCTTTGGGAGAGCCTCTGAGCACTTCCATGTTTAATAGGAAAGATTAACACAAAATTAGAACAACCAGAAAAAGGCAGAACCCGAGGGGGATTCAGATCCTTCAGGAATTGAAGTTTGGTTCATCCCACCAGGCAAAGAACCCAGACCAGAAAAAGAGATTCTAGCAGAGGGCAAAGGCAATAACAAATGGACAGTGGAAGACAACAGTTACAAATGTCAATTATGACCTTGTGACCGCTTACAGAAATGAACACAGTAACAGCAAGGCCTATTTTCTTCTAGCTTTTTATGTGTGTGCATAAAAGAATCTCTATCCTGATTCTCATTACTTTATATAAGGATTGCTGGTGTTGATTAATTTGATGATTTAGTCTTTTTGTTTCAATGTATTCACACAGGACCTTGACTGAATGAGTAGTAACCAACATGGTCCATGTATGGATACTGTCACTATAACTCAATGGCAAACATCCTCCTGCCTCAGGGCATTTGCACTTGCTACATTTCCTCTCCTTGGAATGTTCTTCCCCTAGATATCCATGAGGGCTTCTCCTTCACTTCCTTTTAATCTCTATTTAAATGTCACTTTTCTTAGTGATGCTTTTTCTGACCACCCTATTTAAACCTCAATGTACTTATCACCATCTAACATATATATTTTACTTGTTTACCTTATTGGTTTTCTGTGCCCCACTCCCTTTAGAAGGTAAGTTCCTCAAGGGCAGGGGATGTTATCCAGCTTGTTCACTGCCATATCCTCGGTGCATAGAACGATGTAGGGACTCAAGAAATGTTTGTTAACTATGGAACACTAGGTTATCTAGAGGTTTAAAATAATTAAGTACTAAACAAATATTTCTTCTCAGAAATTGGGGGAGAGTATAAATATGAATTTTAATTTATTACTTAAGTTAAAAAAAATTTTTAATGTTGGGATATCCTTGAACATACTTGCTAACTAAGGGGAAAGGCCAGTAGCTTTGGAGTGGGTTAATACATAGAAGAAAGGGGATAATTGATGGAACAAGGTCCGTGAGGAGATAACATGAGATGGTTCTAGAATATAGTGAAAGCACTGCGCTTAGATAGAGGAGTTTTGTCATGGGAGACCTGAAATTGAGGGAGTTCCAACTGATGGCCTCCATGATTCTTGTGAAGTAGATGGGGAGGTCAAGGCTAAGGACAAGGGTTTGGGGAGTGTGCACAACTTGTGAGGGTTTAGGAAAGGTTATAGGGTTTAGGAACGGTTATATTAACAAAATTATTTTATTTAATCCTCACATCAGTCCCATATGGTGTGGTCTCCACCTTACAGTATTATTCCATTTTACAAAAGTAACAGAAGCACAGAGATCGTATAATCTGTACCAAGACCGCACAGGCTGACGGATGACGGAGTCATTCTAGGAAGCTCTGTCTAACCCAGGCCTGTCTGGCTTCAATTTACTGCACTTGTCTGGCCTCCCATTCCTCAGCAATGAGATGGAAAGGGTCCCAAAACTGCCTCATCCTCTAATGTAAAGGCTCCCACAGTGGGGTAGGATGAGCACATCCAGGGTGTGCATGATGGATAGTCCATTGGGATGTTAAAAGAAAATGTTAGATTTCTATTTATATATTTTTAGTCTAAAAAAATGTAAAGAAATTGAGCTTTACTACTACTTAATATACAGATGGACAATGATGTCCTTAGTTAGTCTGGATGCCAGCTGGTTATGAGTCATTTTGGTATCTTTTTAATTTAATTTAATTTTTTTAGAGAGAGGGGAAGGGAGTGAGAAAGAGAGAAACATCAATGTGTGGTTGCCTCTCATGTGCCCCACACTGGGGACCTTGTCCACAACCCAGGCATGTGCCCTGACTGGGAATTGTACCGGTGACCCCTCGGTTCACAGGCTGGCATTCAATCCACTGAGCCACACTAGCCAGGGCTCATTTTGGTGTCTTGAGGGAGGAGACACAGGAGTTCCACAGTGCAGATGAATTGATGGTGGTGCCCACCAGTATTATTTTTTCATGATTAAGGGATGGTGTCAACGTGTTCATTTTTGTGGAAGAAAGATTTTTACGTAGCACCATCTTTATACTGCAGTGGTCTGCAATGAAACAGATGGATTGATGGATGACAAAGGTATCTGGCTTCACTCAGAGACTTGCTGGTGTTTCTTGTCTGAGTATTAAAATAGTTGTCAGAACCTATAAATAACTTGCACTTGTCTTTTAAAGACAAGTGCATTCAAATTTTGCTGACTTATTTGATGATGATAAAGTGGCTATCAGTAATATACTACTTTATAAGTGGCTATCAGTAATATACTACTTTATAGGTACTAGAGAACAGTGTTTTAAACTGTTCCTTAAAGATAAAGTTATTAGTGTAACAAGTCAGAAAACTGCTTTTTGAAAGCAATTGCAAATGAATATTTTGAAAAATGATATCTAGAAGTGTTTCTACTTTGGTGGGGTTCTTTTTGCCAAAAATAGAGAAGTATGTCACTTCTAAAAATGCTCATATTTGTACACATAAAAAAACCTTTAGGAATAGTTTTCTACTGTGTTTAAGTATATTCTAATGAAAAAATATTTGGTATATTCTAAATGTATTTGTTAAAAGTATAACAGCTTCTGATTAATTTGCAAATGCAACTGATTGGATACCTTGAAAAATAATAAAATCAGCTGAATTTCAATAAAATTGAATGAGAAGACTGAAAATTAGTTTCATGTTTGAATAAGCCCAGCCGAGTATATATTAATATTCCCCCCTGGCTGGTGTGGCTCAGTTGGTTGGAGCATTGTCCTGTAACTGATAGGTTGCGGGTTTGATTCCCAGTCAGGGCACATAACTAGGCTGTGGATTAGAAGCCTGGTCTGGGCTCATACAGAAGGCACAATCGATATTTCTCTCTCTATCCTTTCTCCTCCGCTCTTCTCTCTCTAAAAGCAATGAAAAAAAAAAAAAAAAAAACGTTCCGGGGTGAAGATTAAAAAAAGTACTATTCAATAAATATAAACTTCTGAGTCTTGCACTAAATAAAATAAAAGTAACATGAATGATGAAGGGATTTGACCAGGTGATTTCTAAAATTTCATGGGCTTTATCATTTTGTGATTTGCAAAATGATTATTTTCCAGCAAGCTCATAGATAGCCAGATATATCATTAGCTACAGCTTAAATGGGATCTGTAGTCAATAATGCTGATTGTATTTACAACATGAGTTCATGTAGTTCATTCTGAAGGTTAGAAACACATGCTGTGGTCGGTTCATTTTCTAGGAACCTGTCATTGATCACCACTGAACCTTTAGAAACCATTTAAATTTGACCTCTGTACCAAAGAATCTTCTTGCTTCTCCTTGGGCACATTTTACTTTGGGGAAGGATTATTGCCCAATGTTATTTTCTAAAAGGTATTTAGCACACTGAAAATGCTTAATAAAGATCGTATATCCATAGGACCATCTCCGGAAAAGAAATCCTGGCTATATAATTACATACCTGTTACACTAAACAATACTGTTTTTCACCAATTTCTTGTGCCATTCACCAGGGGTTATTCATGTGGAAGCCTAAAATTAAAAATAAGTAAAAACAGCTGGCTCATAATGATTTCTACCAAGAAAACTTCAAATATATAAAACCCAGGTGATTGGCATAGAACAGTACAAAAATATTACTGAGTAAATATCACATGACTAATCCTGGCCATTGAGAATTTCTATCAGTTTCCACTCCATAAAGTTTATTTCAAACTAGATTTCTTTGTTCATTGTGAAGAATTATGCATGGCAAACTTGAACCAAATGTCTGGAAAGTAAGTTAGAATGTAATTTGAAAATTCTAGTAACAAATAATATTCTGAATTCAATTTAACTACTAAATTCAATTACTTCACAGCCTGGGTAATCACATCAAGACCTGTGAAAAATGCCCCCTTTAAAAAATGAATGAGAGCCCTGGCCCGGTGGCTCAGTTGGTTGGTCGCCCCATACACCAAAATGTTGTAGGTTCAATCCCCCGTCAGGGCACATGCGGGAGGCAACCAATTGATGCTTCTCTTCCAATCCATATTCCTCTCTCTCTCTCCCTTGTAAACATACTTCGGGTGAGTATAAAAAAAATGAATTAGAAATCAATAACAAAAGGAAATTTGGGGATTTCAAAAATATGTGGAAATTAAACAATACACTCTTAAATAACTAACTGAACAATGAAGAATTCACAAGAGAAATTAGAAAAACTTTGAGATGAATAGGTTTGAATAGACATTCTCCAAAAAAATATGCAAATTGCCAATAAGGACATGAAAAGATGCTCAATATCCAGAGCCATCAAAGAATTGCAAATCAAAACCTTAATAAAAAAAAAAACATAATGAGAAACCATTCACTCACTTGTATGGTTATAAGAAAAAAGATGGATAATAACAGGGATTGGCAAGGATATGGAAAAATTGGAAACCTCTCACATTGCTGATGGGAATGTAAAATGGTCAGCTACTTTGGAAAAATAGTTTGGAAGTTTCTCACAAAATTAAACAGAGTTATCATAATGATGCTAGATATATATATATAAGTGTATATATATATATAGACAGATACCCAAGAGATATGAAAACCTATGTCCAAACAAAAACTTGGACACAAATGTTAATAGCAGCATTAGTCACAATAGCCCCAAAGTGAAAACAGCACAAATGTCCATCAACTGATGAATGAATAAATAAAATGTGGTATACCTATACAATGGAATATAATTTGGTCTAGAAAAAAATGGAGTCCTGAAAACATGCTAAGTGAAAGCAGCCAGATACAAAGGCCGCATATTGTATAATCCCACTCAGATGAAACATCCAGCAGAGACAGTAAGTACCTAAGTGGTTGCCAGTGGCTAAAGGGAGAGAGGAATGAGGAGTAGCTGCTAACGTGAATGGGGGTTTCTCGTTGGACTGATGAAAGTGTTCTGGGACTAGACAGTACTGATGGTTGCACCACTTTGTGAATATACCAAGCCACTGAATTCTGTACTCCAAAAAGGTCAATTGTATGATTATGTCAATTATATCTAATAAAATTATTATAAAAAAATGAAAGGACATTATGTCCTATAGATCTTCTTGGGAAAAAATTTGTGTTTAAATAGATTAGTTTCTTTTTCCCCCCAAATTAAGATTGACTGCTATTTGAAATGACCAATAATTTATCCTTTAAAATTTAAATGACTTTACAGTTAAATTATGTGTAAAATATATATTATTTGTCTGAATTAATGTCTCTTATTTATGAGTAGTAGTTTATTTTATTTTTTAAGATTTTATTTATTTAATTTTAGAGAGAGGGGGAGGGGTGGAAAAAGAGAGGGAACGAAACATTGATGTGAGAGAAAAACATCAATCAGCTGCCTCTTGTAGGTGACCAATGGGGGACAGAACCTGCAACCCAACCTGCAACCCAGGAATGTGCCCTGGTGGGGGAATTGAACAGGCAACCCTTCACCTTGAGGAATGATGCCCAACCAACTGAGCCACACTGGTCAGGGCTAGCAGTTCATTTTAAAGTTCAAAGTATTTTTAAATGAAAAATTTCTGAGCATGTTAATATATATATATATATAGTTCTTAATATGCTAAGATTTAGTAAATATTTGAAAAGAGGCTTAGTATTTTCTTATTTTTCTTTTTTGTTTTTATTTTCTTTGCTTTTTTAAAAACAATTTCTAATGTTTAAGCTTTTCCTTACCATTTAGTCAGTTTTTAAAGGTTCTTTACTCTTTTTCCAGTGATATCAGGGCCAAGCAAAAGAGAAGTCAAAGAGTAAATGAATTTCTGGGAACTCAACATCTGGTCAGGATTTAATCCTTGGTGGAGCAATTACGAAGGGTTAATTTCAGTATCTTGTTGTTTCCAGAATCAATGTATAAAACAGGGCTTCCTGAGTATGAATGTTAATTTACAGAAGTTTCTGGCCTAAGTAAAAAAATTAGGAATTTTTCACTCTTCTCCCTCCCCCTCTACACAATCTATGCAGTGGAGAGATTACTCAGGAGTCCAATTCCATTTGCTATTTTTACGCTAAGTACACTGGCCTTTCACTATAAATGCCTATATCAGAAAGGCCACGCTCATATGGTCACTGAAGTTGATTAAATGTTTGTGTTATAGTTATGTACAATATTATTAGTTGGCAATAAATGACCCAAGAGAGTATGTTAAATTCTTAATAAAAGCAAATAGATACCATGGGGCTTGATCTTCTAAAGTTGAGTTATATTATAGGCAGGGTTGCGAGATTTAGCAAATAAAAATAAAGGATGTCCAATTTAATTTGAATTTCAGATAGACGATAATTAGTATATTTGGGATCTACTTCTACTAAAATAATTATTCATTGTTTATCTGAAATTCAAATTGAATTGGACTTCCTGTATTTTATCTGGCAACCTAATTATGGGAATAAGGAGAGAAAGGTTTTATGTACTCTTACAAAATGCTGTCCAGACTAGCTGTAGGACATAAACAGACCGAGTGATCCTACATATCTGTCCTGGCTGGTCCCTGGAAGTTAAGGAAATTTCCAGCAAAATCCTAGAATTGGGCTGGCATGTGACCAGGTCCTGGTCTATTTTTAGGCTGAGGTAAATGGGGCAGTTATTCCAGAGACTGGGGAAAACCAAGTCTCACATAAAGTTGTGGAGACAAATGCTGAAGAGGGGCAACAAGAGTGTGTCTTAAATACTGCCACAATGAAGGCCACTTCAATCACACCATTACTATGCCCATATCCCCTACCCCAGGCAAATAAGAGAGGTATAAATGATGTCCTAGTAATTGAAAGGAGCCAGAGGGCTCCATTTATGTGTGGAATGAGTATGTCAAGCCAAGAAACACTGAGATGGGAAACTGGCCTTGAAATTGTCTCCACTGGAATGAAGCACAGATCCTCAACCTCAACACATCCCACACCTGAAGTAATTACCTTCCGTTCCAAATTCCTCTCCACTCCCTACCTTCATTAATGTACTTAGTGGCCACTAAGTGCTGGCATGTGTTGGCTCTGGATGTATGAACCCATGGGCAGAACAGATATGGTCCTTGCTCTCAAAGAGCTTATAGCAGAATGGAAGACACTATGATATAGTCACAAAATGATTAATTACACATTATGATATTGATAGGCATTGGGCATTGGGTGTTTTAAATCTTTAACCAAGCTGGTATACTACTACTGATTCTTATAGAGTTATTATAATGAACAAACACGATGAAGCACCCTGAGAATTAAAAAAAAATTTTTTTAAAGCACTATCCATTTTCCTATTTAGTAAAATAATGTTCCATTTAAACCATAGTTTCTGGAATTTGGTGAATTGCTGCTAACCTCAGCAATATTTGTGATAACACTGACTTTTAAACTGAACATTTACTTGCATATTTGTCATTCATATATTAGTAATCTTATCATTGTCATTGTCCCAAAAGTAGAAGTAGGTGGTTTTTCTTGATGGGTGAACCAACCCCTTCCACGCTCAGCTCGTCTTCTATGGTGGTGTACAAGACTGACTACCCATCTCTAGCACAGAGGATGTATTTGTAATCCCTGTGAAATTCAAAGGGCAAAACTGACACCCGCCTATTCTAATAGCTTATTACCATTTAATGACAGGATATATAAGTTATATACAGAGGAAAAGGACGATGCACTGAAAAGGGTTTTTTTTTTTTTTGCTGTATCTGGTAGAATTCCAAAGCACTTGACTCCAGTCACTTCACTGGGGTCAAGGCCAAGGCTCCTTCCTAGCCTACTGAAGTGCAGCTGCTTCTGGCCTGGAACCAGCAGCTGGTTAACAGCTGTACAGCTTCAGAGACGCACACTTAAGACCCAGAAGAGGACCTCACCGCATCCAATGAAATAAAATGCATATTCCTATTTCCGAATAACGCTTCTTGTGTCTTGCAGATGGACTTGAAATTAATGGACCCAAGTACTTCCTGTTTCTCAGAGCTTACTCCACTCGGTTTGGGCAATTTTTTTTTTTTTTTTTCATTTTTTTAAGAATCCTCCTCCCCCACCCTCTTTTCCCCATATACCTATCTACCGGACGGTACAATTTAGCCTTTTTTACTGAGTGGCTGGAGGGAGAATTAGAGCACAGAATTAAGGGGGGCAGTGTTAAAAATTTATTTGGTGGGGGTAGGAACGGATGCACCCACAAAATCCCCAAGCAACCTTACCCCGAGTCCAGTCCTAACTCCTGGGTCCCTTCCCTTGGACAAGGTTCGGGCCACCGCAGGAGGAGACGAACTGAGGGAAGACGACCGGAGCCTCCGCCCGCAGTCCTCCCTCATCTCTTTGCCCCCTCGGGCAGCATTTTCCCGACCGGATAAAAAAGAACGGGGAGCCGAACTCGTCCCCGCGCTGGGCCTCCTGTAGGCGATGGACCGCCGGCCGCCGGGGGAGCAAGGCGAGCCCGCAGCCCCGCGGCCACTTTGATTGTTACGCGCCTACAACTTAACAGAGTGCAGCGATCAGGGGGTGCCGCAGGGCCTCCGCCCAGCGCCACCTGGATCCTCGCGCGAGGTGGAGCTGCGGCGGGAAAGCCGAGCCGCCGCCCGCGTTCTTCCGGCCAGCAGCCCGCGGCGGGGGAGGGGCAGCCGCCGCCCGCGTTCTCCCGGCGCCCGCGGCCCGCGGAAGCGCGGCCACAGCTGGGGATCAGCTGCTGCAGGAGGCGGAGAAGCAGAGGGAGGAGCCTGGAGGAGCGGGGGAGAGGGGAGGGAGGGGACCATCAGGAAGCCGCGAACGCCACCGAGTGTCTGCACACCTCGCTCCGTCTGCCATGGCTGGTTAAAGAACCATCCGGATCGCAGCGCGGGGGGAGGGCTGGGTGGGGGGAGCGCGGCGGCCGCGCGTGAGGCCGAGGGAGGGGCGGCGACGCGAGCGGCGGCGGCGGTTCCAGGATGAAGAGGAGAGCTGGCCTGGGGGGCAGCATGAGGTCAGTGGTGGGCTTCTTGTCCCAGCGGGGCTTGCATGGGGACCCCCTGCTCACTCAGGACTTTCAGCGGAGACGCCTGCGAGGCTGCAGAAACCTCTACAAGAAGGACCTCCTCGGCCACTTCGGCTGTGTCAATGCCATTGAATTCTCCAACAATGGAGGCCAGTGGCTGGTCTCAGGTAAATCAACCCCCTTCCCCTCCCCGCGCCTCCCGGCCCCTTTCCAATCTCCCCGTTTCGCTCTCCCTCACCACCCTCCTCCTGCCCTCCGTCCCCACCTCCTCCCTCCTAACCCCCCCTTCTGCGGTGGGAAGGGTTGGTGTCAAATTAAAACCATTGCAAGGGGAGGGAGGGAGGGAAAGGAGAGGATGTCTTTATAAAAAAGACCCAAAATGGTTGACAGGTCCTTAATTCTCTTCATCCCAAGTGTAAAGTGATCTCTCCTGGCGACTGCCCCGAAAGTGTGGGTTGGGAGGGGGGCGAGGTTACCGCTTGACAAAGTTTGATGGGAAACTCTTCCTCCGCGTACTTGAAAAGGTGTGGGGGCATTTTGGGGATTGGAGGGGGAGGAGGCCGAGGCGCGCCCGAGGCCAGGCGGAGCTCGAGCCCTCGTCGCCGGCGTCCTGGGGCAGGGGCCTTGGGGCCGGGCGGTGACAGGGCTGGCGGCCGAGGGGTCGGGGGCTGGCTGGCTGAGCGGAAGGGAGGTGACTGGCGGCGGGTCGCAGTTGGCCGCCCCCCTCGGCGCCCTTACGGGCCCAGCTCCATCCCCTTTCGTCATGTTTTTATTATGGTTTCGGGAGTGTCGAGGGCTCTGGAGGCGAAAAGGCGCCGGCCTGAACTTGAATGCGCAACTTGTGAGGGGGTGGCGACTGGGCGACCCCTGGAGACTTGTTGGCGGGAGCCCCGCGCCCGCAAACCCCTCCCCGCGGCTGCCGTTGCAGGTGGTCTCCGCTCCTCCGCCCTATTGGGCTGGGTTGCTCCCGGCTCCTCCGCCGGTGTGGGGAAAGTGGCGAAATCGAGGCCGGGGCTCCGGCCGGGCGATGTAGGCCTCGCTCTCCCGGGGCTCCTAGCGACAGGCAGCTGAATCGATAGCCTATTGCTCCCGGAGAGGCCGGGGCCGGGCGAGCCGCGGCGACAGCTGCCCCGGGGGAGGTGCGCCCGGGGCTCGAGGGGGCGCTCGCCGCCGCCCTCCTCCCGAGGGTCGCGGACCCGAGGCGGGCGAGTGAAGAGGGGGGTTCGCTGGGGGCGGCTCCCCGAAATCCAGCCAAACGGAGGATGGCGAATACGGGTGATCTGGGGTTCCCGCTAGCCTTCCGCCCTCCTCGTCCCTTTTCCTACATTGAGAGGAGCGGGGAGTCCAGCGCTGGACGTGGCGCTTCGATTCACCCAGGCTGGTCCCCGAATGATTTTGTAATTTACGTCAGTGGGCAGCTCGCCAGAAACTTCTGGGATCATGGCAAAGCATCGGTCTTTCTTCGTGATTATCAATCGAAGTGACACGGGGTGTACAGTCCAATTTAGGGATAGCAGAGATAAGACATGTGTGATCATTTCACGATGAACATTCTGGGTTTCTCCAGAACTGACTTGACTTTTCACCCCAGATCGTTTTCTCTTTGACTAGGTAGATTTTGGCCTTAGATAATCCCCGGAAGAAACCTGATAATCCACTTCAAGAAGGCATACCCCAAACAAAAGCTTTCTTCCCCCACAGGGCCAAAAATTCCGAAGGCAAAATGGAGAAAGTCTCTAAAATCTCCCAGTTCTTCCCCCCTCAAGTGCTTCTTCTGTATTCATAATAATCCTGTCTCCTTTCCAGACTAATGTATTCCAGCAGATGATCCCAGACACAAGTAAACTCACCCTAGTGGTTAGGGAATTTGGGGGGCACTCTTTTATAGACTGAACTAATCATTTCAATTAAATCTTAAGTGTAGTCATACATTGCCCAATTTAACACACTTTTTAAAGATAACAGATTATCCCATTTAAAGTTAACATTTTCTAAAAAGTACTGAAAAGTTGCTTCCGTTCTCTACAGGTTATAGTGATCCTTGTTCAGGAACTTCCTGTATGTCTGAAATGAACTGCATTCTCTAGTCTTGACCAGTTCATTTACTTTATCTTAATTTTAGTCTATGGAAGCTGAGGTCCTTTCCACAGGGCAGGCTCCGACAAGCCTGGTTCTAGGCATTTGTTTCCTTACTTTTCTAGGTCTGGCTTGCCCATATCCATCAGTACTTTCTGGATTCCAGCCTTCTTTGCCCCTATTCCTCCTCCTTCCCCTCATACTTCCTGTAGCTCAGTTCTTCCTGTTTCGTTTTTATCTCCTGCTACCCTGTTTTTAGTCCTTCCAGCTGGCTGTTCCACCCACCCCTCCAGTTTAGCTCAGATAGACTTAGCTTTTCTTATTTGTTCCCAGAACTTAGAATTTTGCTTAAAATCCTCTTTAGCTATTCAAATCCCATTGACTACAACTTGGGCTAACAGGATGTTCCTCCTGTTTGCTTCAGATAAGGTAGCCCCCTCTGGGAATAATAAATACAGCTTAACTTGTTAATGCTAATTAAATTTTGTTCTGGGGAGTCTTTCAACAATCCATATTTAAAACTATTTATAGTGTCATGTTTACATTTTATCTATCATTGTTCTTTAGTGGTTAACACCTGAGGGGAGAGGCACATAGTATTTTGAGGTTAATGCTGCCTATCCCTAATGCTTCACAGTAAGGTGGTGGGGGGCCAGATTTCTAGGATGGTAATGAGATTACTTTCATGCATTTTGTTCTTGTATCTTGTCTGGATTGGTTAAAGTCCTCAGTAAGTGGTGATTATAATGATTGTTCATAGTTTGCTTACTCTTCTCATTTCCTAACTGTTTGGTCATGCTCCTGTTTCTTGTAACTGACACATACTATTAGATAGAATTAAATTAGACCTAGGGCAAAAATAATATTTGCATGATTCTTGTGGCTTTATAAAGTGCTATTTCTTAAGGCTACGTCATTGCTTTTTTGGTTCTACCAGCTAGCTCTCTTTCCAGGGCACAGTGAAGCCAGCAGATACTAAGAGTAAACCAGAGAAAATCAGGAAGGAGGAAAGGTGATCAGCTAAGTGAGATTGTGGCAGCAACAAGTGGCAAGGATGGTTCTTTGCCACTTTAAAACATTAAAATATTTTAACCTAAATAGTATCTTTCTTTGTTGTTGATCAGAAAAGGACATTACTGTAAAATCATGTAAGGCAGTGTGATATGGCATACACATGGTAAAAATCACTGCTGTGTCATTTAATGTGTGACCTTAGTCAAGTTGCTGAGCCTCTCTGAGTCTGTTTCTTGAGCTGTGCAATGGGAATATCAGCACTTACTGAAGGGCTGTTGTGGGAACTACATTAGACAAAGTTTAGGTTGGGAGTTCAACAGAGTGCCAGGCCTCTCAGAAAATGCTGACTTTGTTTTCTTTCTCCTTTATAGCTCGTGATGTCATCATTAGATGACACTTCTTATAGTATCGGTAATGAACCTGTGCAAATGGGGCAGACAGGATAGTTTTTTGACCTTTTGATGTGGAATGAGGAGGCACAGTGTGGTATGGAAGGAGCCTGGGATTTGGTGCCATGTGATAGGAGTTGGAGGCTTAAGCAGTCACAAATAGTCTGAAGGTAAATCCCTTCATTCCTCATCTGTAAAATGGGGGTAGCAAATTGCTCTTGCTACCTAACCGGGTAGTAGTATTTGGTGAGATGTTCTATGTAAAGGTACTTTGTAAACTACATGGGTTTAAGTGAACATTACTTTTTATAAGGAACAGTTTGTGCTTGATGCTTGCAGCCTCTTCTTAGAATATTTATGTGTTAGGTTTTTGAGGGATGAAGAACAATGTATGTTGAAGTTCTAGTTGCAAGAGAGCCCAACGACATCAAGGATGTTATGTTAGTACGTATTTAGGGGATATCCTGGGTTTACCTTTTAAGTTTTTGGTTGCCTCTAGTACTTTCCATTGCCTTCATTGCCTCCTCTTATGTTTCTTCTTTTCCCTAGAATGGAGTCCTTTATATGTTTGTTTAACTTGTCTTTTTTCTCTGGGAAGAAGATGAACATCTTGGGATCTGATTGAGACACCAATCAGAATGCTCTGTGTGTATCTGAGTTGGATTGTAACTCTGCCTTCTGTTTATAACTGGGATAATTATTTAGTTTGATTTCTATTTCACATGGGTCTCTGTATTGATTATTGTATGCATCACAGTTATATAGAGAGAGTAAGAGCATGAACACAAGAATCAGGTAGCAGGGGTGAGGGATGTGAACATCAGCTTAACTGCTTGCTAAGTGGGTTATCTCTGATAGGTCACTTCACCTCTGGTTCCTCACTGTTGTATTGTAATAAGGACAGCAATACCTCGCAGGGTTGTGGTGAGGGCTGAGTGAAATAACATTTGTGAAGTTCTTAGCACAAGGGCCCAGCCTATGCTGTTGCTCTGGTTGCTACTGCAGTTGCAACAGTTATTATTGTTGTTGAACTTGAAGCTCACAAAAAGCTTTTTAGGACGGTTGTTGTCAACTGGGCACAGCAAAGAATTTTTAAAACAGGCAATACCTGACTGGTTAATCAGGAGCACTGACCTTTTTCTCCCCTTGGATTGTCAAATAAGAAATGACAAAAGCCAACACAACAATAGCCATCTTGTGTGAATGAATCAAAAATGTACATTAAAAAAGAAAAAGATTTTATTTATTTATTTGTTTGTTTTTAGAGAGAGGGAGGGGAGGGAGAAAAAGAGGAAGAGAAACTTCTGTTGGTTGCCTTTTGAATGCACCTTGACTGGGGCAAACCCTGCCATCTCTGCATGTGTCCTGACCAGGAATCAGACCGATGACCTTTTGCTTCGTGGAGTGATGCCCAGCCAACTGTGCCGCACTGATCAGGGCAAAATTATACCTATTTTTTATTTGTCAGATTGGCAAAAAATAGACTTTTTAGTGTGTCACAGAGTTTTAGTAAATAGTTTGTGTGCCATGACATGAAAAAGGTTGAAAATTGCTGTTTTAGGAAATTGACACCATTAACATCTAACATTTCTTATACATGGAAGAGTACAATGTGAAAAATTAAGAAAGATCTCAATGAAGTGAACTGTTAAAAATGCTTTGTGAATAAGCTCAATCCTAGTATAGTCATCAAATCATATTTTTAAGCATCGAATAACAGCTATGATAATAACTATATGCTTAATTTGAACCCATTAATTAATGATCTTTTCCTGTTGCCCAATCATTAGTTATGTCACATTTTATATTATAGAATCAGTTTTTTTGTAAATGAATTTATGCAAGAGCATATTATCTATAGGTAAAGTGTTTGGCTTTAGCCAGTTGAAGTTTGACTTTATTAAACTTCTCATGAGTTTAATTAGAATGAATTTCTTGATCCAGTGGTGAGTGTACCAGGAGAAATACGGCTCTTGGTAGGGCAGATTTACGACTTTGAAAAGCTGTTTTAGTACTTACATTTTGACAAGGTGATTAGGGAATCAATTCTTAGATTTTCTTCTGGGCTTTCTTCTGTTTTGAAGGTTTTAAATTTCACTATTTAGTGGTTCAACAAATAGTTTTTAGTGCATACTATTTATAAGACAGGAGCTATGAGAACAGAGATGATGAATCAGGTATAAATCATGCTCTCAATAAGCTAGCATTTAGGAGCATTTACTTCTCATTTGTAACAGTGCACGATCCTTTTTAATTTTCATCCTCTGCTTTATGATACTTCGGTAGATACTTGATTTTCCTCTGGTTTATGGTACTTAACATAGCAAAACTCCTCTTGCTTGTGAGCTTTAGTCGGAAAGAAGCAAGGCTCATAGAGATGGCCTTGGAGAACATTGCTATGATAAATTATAGAGATCATGTGGTAAGGATAAGGTAACATGGATATTTATAGATACACATTATTTTTCCCACTAGTTCTTCAGTCAGCTGAGTGGCATCTATCAAAGGTTGGCAAATTTAGAATTATGCTCTGGTTTGTCACTTCTGCTTAATAATAACCTAGTGAGGTTTAACTGATGACCACCGAAGTCATTAGACATTATTAGTACATTGAAAAGTTGTCTTTATGTTCAGTATTGTTCAAGGAATCATCACTGATTTGACTTACACCAAATCATTTTTGATTATTAAGAGTTCCTAAAAGCAGCAGCCCTCAGTCACCACATTGAAAGGAGGTGTCAGCCAGGTGCAGGTGTATTGCTCATTCACTGGTAATTGATAGATTTTGGCCAAGTACAGTTGGAATCGTTCAGATCAGGGAAACTTTTTTGCCCAGTAAAACTTGAGACACACATGCATACCGCTTTCCGAATGCTAAGTTAAGAAGTGGATGCGTTTATTTTCTCATGCGTTGAGCACTTCTGTCACTAATGAACAGTGTTTGGTTTTCATCTTTTTTTCTTTTTCATGGTTTCAAGAAAGAAGGAATGGCTTTTCTCATTGTTTTAGTCTGGCTTTATACACTCAAGGGTGGAATTAAAGCCTTTTAAAGTTAAAGGTACTCAAATCCTAATTCAAATGGAGATTAAGAAGGAATCAATTCTGTTTTCAATTTTGGTGCCCTACATTATATTGTCTCTCATAATTAAATAACTGAATATTAATCTTTTAAAAGTAACTCTTAGATTGTTGTGAGAATATGAAGTTACATATCTTTTTTTTTTTGAAGTTACATTTCTTATCTACTTAATTCTCTGTCCTTTAAAAGTTTTGATTTTCAATTATAAGGGTTAGGTTACTACTTGCCAGAGTTTGGGTATGTAAGCTGATTTTAGGTGATCTTTGAATGAATATTTAAATTTTAATAGTTAGTACATTTAGCCCTGGCCAGGTGGCTGAGTTGTTTGGACCATCATCCCATACACCAGAAGGTTTCAGGTTCAGTCCCTGGTCTGGGTACATAGCTACGGTGCAGGTTCCATCCCCAGTAGGAGCAAGTATGGGAGGCAACCGACCAATCAGTGTTTCTCACGATGATGTTTCTCTGTCTTGCTTCCTCTCTCTTTCTAAAATCAAACATGTTCTAAATCAAACATGTTCTGGAGTGAGGATTAAAAAAATAGTACATTTATTTTTTATACCTATTAGAAAAGTTAACTAGTATGTATAAAATACTATTTTTAATGGCTTTATTGCTTAAGGTGTGGTTAAGTTAAAAAAATTAAGTTAAGGAAAAATAATTATATGTTATGCAGTTAAAGCAAAAATCAAAAGATGATCAAGATTGAATGAAGCTTGGAAAATATTGCATTAGGTAACCTTTTTTACATCTTCTTTTATTCCTCATTGAATCAGAGGGAAGGAAAGATCTTCATTTCCTGGAAAAGGAGCGCAGCAATGGAAAAGTGACTTGCCCAGGTAGCCTTTGACAGTCGTGACCAGAAGTGGGCTCATTGCTCCCAGGCAGGGGCTGTTCCTTTTCTTTCTTTTT